>UELV01098533.1:0-15380 GCA_900490015.1 Megastigmus stigmatizans | reverse complement strand
TGATCTGCCAATGTTACCCTGCTAATAGAATAGGCGGGGCACGCTTGGCAGTTTTCTTTTATAAGAGATAAAAAAATACTACGCGCCCAAATGGGTTTAAACGTTACGGTATTCGATTCTTAAAGGAATAAAGAGAGCATGAATATTTAAAAGAAAGTTGATATGCATTTCCTCTTTTATTCATTCTATTTTAAATATTTTCTGCCAGTGGTGCCCCGCTCTCCCCTACATATATATTCTGATGTGTGCGCGCGCTAACAGTGCTTCACCCTTTTTAATATTGCACATCTATGCATATATTTACGTGTGTATGCAGAATGATCAAGTAATCAGCTCCGCACTGAGAAACGCACTTGTCGGGTCGACTGCGCGCTTCGAAATCGATTTTGCTTTTGTAAAATTTTTAAATCAAGGGTTGTCGACGTGTTTAGTCTTTTTTTGCAAAATTTAAAATTATTTTCTAACTTTGTTCTCACATCTAGAGGAAAATTATTCTAATTTTTAAAACGTATAGCGAGAAACATATTATATTAGTGAATTTGGAAGCAGTGCGTGTGCGCTCGCTCTTTTTTTTTCGGCCGTATTTTATGTAAAAAACGAGAGAAATATTCCGTCTCGGAATATTTTGCGAATCACGTGTGTTATCGCTTCCGGCGAACAATAGCACATCGGAGTCTCGCCAAACAAGGAGCGCAAACTGACAACCCAAACAGTGTTATCTCTCGGTGCGCGCTGCAGAGGAAAACCTTGAGAAGTAAATTTGCAGGATTCACACTTTTTATTTAGTCGTTGATATACGACACACGCGGGTTACAGCTAATCATCACTAATTTGACAATATAATACACTCGCCTGCAGTGTCTTATCTGTAACATCACTCGCCGAAATTTGCGTGTTCCCATACAACAACAGTTCATTTCTTTAACAAAATCGATCGTAAAGACAAACGTGTGTGAATCCAGCAACTTTTTTCTCCATAACTATTAGAATCATGTGACAATATTTTAAACCATAGATTTATACAAAGCTTGAGGGTTGGGCAAAATAAACAAAAGGGTCGCAAAGGAGAGTGCTTAACGCAGCTATATACTAAAAGAAAAAAAAACAGCTATATATAACGAAAAATAAAGCGAAGAAGCACTTGCATCCCGGAATAACTTTTGTCAGCCGTGTATCCTTGAAATTGGCCCCTATATACCGCGTTGCGTGTGAAACTATAGTGTCTGCTGTCGCACACACTGACTAACCGCTGCTCTTGTAAATATACGTGTACGTATACACACACGCGGGAGGGAAACCGGTCAGTTTCGCGGTGGCATTTGCTATAGTTTCGCGCCGCGAAATTCTCGCACGCGGATTCTCTCTATATATATGCACTGCGCTATGGCTAATCGGGATGGATTTCGAGCTTGCAAAGTTTGTGGGAGTGGTTTTTTTTTTGTTTACTTTGATCGGCATACCGACAGTTCGATAAAAAGAATGCTGCTTATTTTGTACGAATTTGGTACGAAGCGAGGAAGAATCGGTAATTTTTGTGTAAGATGCAAAGTCTTGAATTGTGTATGCATAAAATCGTTAACGCAATCCAGAAAAATTGTTGGATAAGAATTCACATATATAATCGATGCAGGCGCGCATTAGATCAATTAATTTTTGTTTTACACGCTAATCTGCATGTTCCGAGCCGGAAACTACATTTTCCTAGCAATCTTCATTTATTACTATGGTTATACGTGCAAATTGACCGATATATACATAGAATTAAAACATCTATCCCGTCATAAGTATATTCAGTGTTAGACTTTGTATTTTAAAGCTATAATTGATAACTGTAGAAGAAACTGCAGTTGTGCCGCAGCTGCACAGCAGAGGAATTGTTTAGGTAACGAGTTAACGGAATCGACGCTGAAAAGAAATGAAGGTGGAAGCGCCGGTCGCGGACACACCCGCTTATGCCGCCGCGCACTCGGCCGTACCTTATATGCCGCATTACAAATATTTCCTCGGTAACCACGTCAGCCGAGGAGTTTCATATATTTCCCGAATGACGCATCCGATATTGAAAGAGGGCGATTAGGAAGAAAGCTTTAATACCTCGCTAGGTTAAATTTGATAACAATGGCTGTGTGTACGCACAGTCGGTGTGACAAAAAAAAAGCATTAGAAGTGATCCAAGAAACATTCAAAAAACCACTCTCACGAATATTATTATAAGCGTGTTGTGATGTGTTATCGATATGTTCATAAGCTATCATCTCTCTACGAATAATGATGCACAAAATAATTATAACAATGTTGCACTCAAAATACCATTGATCATCCACATTTAAAAAATATTTTTCATAATGTCTTTTAAATCTAAAGTCCTTTTTATGAACGTAACTGTATAGGGAAAGAATCCTAACCAATACTAATCCAATGTCAATGGAATTATTGTTAAATTATTGCAAATTGGTATCTACTTAGTGATCCAATAGTAACAGTCTGCGATACCAAAGATTTAAGGCAATACTCAGTATCGTACGTAATTAATAATGTCTACACTAAACATTGTGTGCACACAGTGTAACTTTTGTCAGTTGCAATGCTGGAGGGCAATCGAAACTGAAAATAATGAAAGCTGTTGTTTCCCTTGGGATTCATTTAATATATAGTATATAAGCTAGTATAGATTTTACATAACATCGTAAAACATTTCTATCGCTCTCCGCAAACGCAACGTTTGCCATTCATTATCTAATCTTTTTTTCCTCCAACTGTTCTAACACTTTCAAAGCGCATATAAAAATATATCAATTATCGGCATATTACACGTATATCTTCTCACGACTTTTCCGACCTCTATAACAAACACGAATTGCGCAGTTAGTTGTAATCCCATTAAATGCAAAATTTCCAGTTAAAAAATTAGGACATATAACGGTTTAGAATGAATTCTCGCTAAAAAAAATGTATACGAAGTTTCGAATAGACCAAGTATAGAAATGCGAGTACATTCGCACCGAGAAAGAAGTTCTCAAAGAATATATCGAAATAGCCGAAACATCTGCTCTCGCGGCAGGCTCTTATATATATAATACGGTTCCCCTCTTAGAAAGACCGACGCAACTATATTTCGCCACGGCTTCAAGACAGAGGGGAAGAGAGAGAAGAGAGAAAAAGACACGCCGAGAGTCGAGTCGAGGAAAAAAAGAGATTTAAAAAAAGACCGACAAGAACCAAGCGTAGTTTTGTATATACTCGTTGGGGGAAATCCGGTGCTTGGGTTATAAGACATACCGTATGCGCGCGCGGCTCGTGCTTTGCGTGTGGAATGAACGAATGTGGATCCACGGTGTAAAACTGCAATATCCATGCCATTCGCGTAAACATCACCAGATTTATAATATTCTATTAGAGCTCGATATTTATCGATATAATAACGGATCGTATGCGCCCGCGCTAATCCTGACGCAGCGAAAATATTGTTATATAGGTGCGGAAACAAATAGCTGTCAGGGTACTAATGGAAAAAAATATCGATTTCGCGATTACTCAATTGCTCTGTATTACGGTATAATGCTCGTGTGTTTGTGTGTGTGTGTGTGTGACAGATAAGTAAAGCATTGCGGTGTACATGCACACCAGTGAGATTATAGATCGAGAACATTCTGGAAGTGTACAATTAATCGTAATTGCGAGTTGTATTTTGTTGAAAACCTGCTGTTCGATTGTTAAATACTTTATTTTCCTCTGGGGCTTATTCTTCTTGGTTCGTAACCGCGTTTCATTCCGCACCAGAGATTTAGACAACTTCGATTTCGTAAAACATTCTCTCAAACATTCTGTCTCTGTGTTTATATATACACACAATTGGAGTCTCTATCTATATACAGGATTTCCAATCCCCTCTCGTTACGTCCGTATATATGAAGAAGTGAGAGAGAGAGAGAGAGAGAGAGTACAACGAAGGGAAAAAAGAAAGACCTCGGCATACTTTTCAAGCCCTACAAGAGCGCCATGAAAATCTACCCGGAAGAGAAAAAGTATGTGTGCGTGTGCGTGTGAGTGCGAGCATGCGTGACTAGGATCCGGTAGACGTGTGGCGCCGTGAAGTTAATACACTTGGCTGAATCAATACGTCCGACTGAGAGCTATTTGTCCCTCTCTCTCTCTCTCTCTCTCTCTCTGACTAGACGTTGTGCCGAGCGCAAAGAAGTTGGGCGAGGAACAAAATCGGCACTGGTTTGTTCGGGGAACGCGCGGGCGCGAGCATCGATAAGCGAGTTAACGGCTATATTTTATAAATATTTCATTCGCATCGCGTCGAAATTGAGCGATAAACTGTGAACTTTCAAGCTCGATGTTGGATTCCATTTTTTTATAACTAGATAACGAGGCGTTAAAAGCATAATATATATATATATATCTCGCGCTTTATTTTTAAAGTGCCCAATAGATTTTCATTAGTGCAAGGCCAAGAAAAAAATTCTATATTTTATCTTTGTTAACGAATTCAGCGAGACGATGCGCTATTGCGAAATATATTTTGTGCTGCAAGAAAGTTATGCTATTTTAAGTTTCAATTCGACGATGTTAAATATTTAATGAACGTTCTAATATATTTTTACACACCATAAATTCGCAAAACTTTACTTATTCATTTTTCTTTAAATTCATTCGTTTTGATACAAATTTTAAATAATAAATATCCAATATTTTTACTGCACTTTATTCTATTTTCAATTTCAATGAGTGGATTTCACGTATAATCGTAAAATTCAACGTTCGTTTCCAATTCCCAAGATACACAAGAGGCACGTCGCATCGAACTTACTAAAAACGACGTAACCCAATTTCTGTTTATTAAGTGTGTATGAATCAACTATATACCCACGGAATCGTATAAACAAATACGAGTTTCCAGATAAAAATGCTTACGATTCAACAACGATATATTAAAAACAAAATTTATCTGCCGAGAGTGACGAATCGGCTTCTCAAGACGTCAATGCACAATTTTATTTTGACGTATCTGTAACGCACTAATACAGAAATTTAAACGCGCTCAAATCTTATGACGCATGAATATATACGCTTTTAGAGGGCTTTAAAATTTGTCCCTGAATAAATGTAATCGGTTGAAAGAGAGAAACTCGAGCCGAAACCTTGAATGGCATCTTTGTATATACATAATATTACATTCCTCTTTTGCATTCGAAGCGCGTACCGTCTGTTTATCAGCGGTGGAAGAAAAACGTCTCGGTGTATAACTAATTTATAACGATTGTCGCTTGAAGAACTCTCAATTAAAAGAAATAGCGATAAGATCACAGATAAGCGCGTTTTTTTCGAAATCGACAACCGAACGATCGCGATACCACCAATTACACCGCATTGTCTTTTCCTTACAATTATATCGTACAAATATTCGGTTATCGCGAGCCTATATCCACTGTTCAATTAAGTACTACTTCAATTTAATTTTTGGATAACAATTTCTCTAAGCTGTTTTTCAATTGCCGCAACAGCTATGCTAAAACATATAAATATATACGAATAGTAGAAAGAAATTCACGAATATCCCGTAAATCGACGGGTGAAAACGTTAAACTCGCGCGCTTCGCAAATCAAAATTAAAAGACACCGATCACGAGGAACTAGAAAAAAAAAGAAGAAGAAATAAGTAAACCACCTAGAGACTCGCCGGGCCGCAGTAAAAAAAAAAGGAGCAATAAATCGAGAACCCCGGCAACGGACAGACAAAAGCCAAGGCCAATCTCTCCCCCACCTCCTCTTAAATTTTAGCCTCGTGTCCGCGACGCTTCTATACACCTTTTACTATATCTACACACGTGCAGCGCGTGTGCGTATATGTATATGCGTTAAACGAAACTCTAATTGGACAGTCGATGCCAAGAGGATCTATATACGTACGCTCGTTTATATCTTACACGCCTGCAATTATTGCATTAACAAACTTTAGTCTACCCACATCATTACTTATTCGAGTCACTTTTCTTTTTGATGCAGTCGTCGCTTATGCAAATGACCTCTTGGATTTTACTTCTTCTTTTTTTTTTTTTTTCATTTCGGGATCAAGAGTGGGTGTGGCTCAAGTTTTGAGACGACTCGAGTAGTATATCGCTTTATTGCGCTTAATTTATGACTGGCGTTGTCTGTACTCGAGTCAAATTTTAATTAGATGCTAAATGACCATTGTCGAATTTAAACTCTTTCGAATGGTTTCAATACCCACAGCGAAGCTCTTTGCAGCTAGAAGGACAGTAAACTATAAATTAAATTAATAAGTATATATAACATAAATTACTATAATTCCGATGAAGTATAGCTAGTTTAAAGTCTTGGGGGGGGGGGGGAGAATTAATTAACTATTGCCGTTAAAGCTATTTTTACAAATCGTAAAAAAATGTATGATAAGCAAGTAACTGCACACGATTTTTTAACGATCTGCATAGTCGCAAGCAATCAAGCAAATAACGGCCACGGATGGATCTTTAAAAGCGTTATATAGCGTTGAAAAATATTGCAGCGCGCACCGAGTTCATTTCCGCGCGCGTCTCGCACCGCGGCTCGTAACCCAAATACTGTATTATACGCATATACCTTCATCGCACGTAGGGAACAATTGTGTAAACCTCGTCGCGCAATTGCATATACACGCACACGTTAACGCCGCGATAACAACATACGCATACGTATATACAGGGACAAATAATAAACGTTCTTACGAGATAAGAGCATTTGCGGTCGACGGTATGCGATACGCGGCTTTTATACTTTATTTCTTTTTTCTTGAAAATTCAAAAGAACCGAACGCGACAAAGACGATCTTTTTCTTTTCCTCCTCGTCGCGCTTGTTCTTAGCGAGTATAGATGAAAGAAGCGATGTAGCTGTTGGCGTGTAATACTGAAGGACGTTCGGTAAAGAAATATGAATCGTTAGACGCGCTATCGTAATTTGGTGCTCAAGGATAGCTATTATATTCGTGAAAATTGGTGAGCGTGCGTACAATGTATGGTTTTGAAACTTTGATCGTCCGGCAGTTGAAGTGGCTAAGTATATAGGCTTTGTTTTCCTCCATCTGTTTAATGCTGTCGATGTTATCAGCTGCGTGGCTCATTGATCGAGGAAAGTGTTTTTGACCGAGGAAGTGAGTCAATGCTATGACAAAAAAATTCTGATGAAACGTTCTTGTTATAAGAAAAAAATTACCGTTGACTACGGTGTTTCGAGCACTGTAAAATATCAACAAATACGAGGTAAGCCTCGACCTTCAATAAACGATTACATAAGCTTCTTTCCTTTTTTTACAACTCGACCCTGTGCAGTTGTCTTCGAAATCCTTGACTATATATATACCCGTGTTGAATCAAAATATAAATTCCTATACGTGACTTTTAGAAAATTATTAATCACTTGCGCAACGAAAATAAGCTTCGAGGAAAAGAAAGAACTCGAAGAAGCTTGCGTCTTTGATATCAATTAGATTTAATGGTGTTGTTTCGAGTGCCACGGAATTTCCCACTACGACGTACTTTCCGTATATATATATATAATAGATTCAGTCGAAAAAAGAATAATTCCTTTTGGATCGATTTTATTTCTCGTCGTAAAACAAATGTTCGATCGATAAATAATCTCATTACGAGGTAAAAAATAAAAAGGCGAGGATTTCGAGCTATTGTCGTTTGCACGAGCGCTGAATGATATATTTCCTCAAGATAAGGAATATCAGACGCGGATTATTGCCGAGAAAGAAATAAAAGTATATAAAAAACCTACTCTCATTCTATATAGATAAATGACGTACCGTTTTTACGTATAACTGCCTGCGCTCATTATGAAACAACGTGATTCAGTTGTTCCTAATATAAGTGCTTGACTTATAGATCATAGAAATTCGAAACTCTTAAACGACTTAATTTCTTGCTCATATTTGAATCATCATGTAAATCATTAACACCGGACTACCGATCAAACGCAATTCGATCTCTAATAACATTATTCAATTGAATTATTATAATTTATGTCGCGTGATCTGAAAAAGTCATAACAGGTTTGAAGATACCACCAGAATACACAAAATCGTCTCGGAAGTCGATCGCTGACGCACATTTTTCAAAATGACTCACGATGGCGGAACGTTCCAAGCAGGAAAATCGCTCAACCGCGTCATTACCAACTCTACTGTTCGAATAACTCTGTATGTGTGTGTGTGTGTGTGTGTGTGTGTGTGTACGTGTAGATAACATGGTTCATCGCGATTCGTTGAACCTGAGTAGTATTGCATTACGTGGAGGACGAGAGAGAATTGCTCGCTGCAATTACAGAGACTGGCTTTTTTTTCTTTTGCCTATATATAGGAAATTGCGTTTTGTTGCATATAATATACTAGTGTGAAAATGTAAAACGTAGGAGGAAAAACAATCCGAATGAAAAATGTTAGGGACAGACTCGTTAGGTGTGAGGAATGCGATATCGGTTGTTGAAAACTCGGGCGAATTAGATTTATCTGTATATATATTCTTTAAAAGAAACGTTATACCGATATAGGATGTTTCGATATAAGCTGTAGGAGATAATAGCTAAGACCTTGCCTAGTAATTGCAAGGTTCACTAAAAAACTTTTGTCCATTGTTTCTAAATTTATTGGGTTATTCGGTTGCGCGGGTTCTTAATGAATAATTCTAATTATTATAACGCGAATGTCACGTTAAGACTGCGTCTACGTAATTACATTAGAGAACTGTACTTCTTCCATTTAATCATATTTAAAAGGCTTGCTTCAGCACACCCTCGGTTCGCAGAGAACAGAGTAAAAGATCGATAAACCAAACAAACACACCCAGATTATAACGAACGAGGTGACACTCGCTCAATTAATTTATAACTCTACCATATCGAGAAAGAGCGAATATTTGAAACTGAGGCGTGAATCATGCAATAAATAAATCGACCTCGAGTAGTCGGGTTACGAAGATTCCCGTGATATTCGATTACGATTAAGTGCATCACTCCCTCGCCCCTTTTTCTGTATGTCAGCATCTATTATAATTGGGCACATTTTGGTAACCCTGTACACAAGATTACATCGAAATTCATTTATTCTAGTTACCGATGGGATTTATAATGGGAATTTGAAATTTGAATCATTTTTTAATTAGAAATTCATCGAATCATTATTTACGATTAGAGAAAAGGAAATTAATCATCGCAAATAATTGTTATACATGTCGGCTAACGACACAATATGAAAATGTCGTTTTAGCACACAGCACACGCAACGAAATTCATCCTTGAGATTAGAGCGCACACTATTGTAGAGCAATAATCTTCTGAATGTGCTTCTCAATTGGACATCCGTCGTACGTACGTGCGTCTATCGCTATTTCGTCACCGCTTTTTTAAAAGATATACAGTACTTAATGTTTTGAAAATCAAAATTATGGTCCATATATCAAGGGGGTTATTATAGTTTCGAGCATGACATCATAAAATTCAACTAACTTTATATGTCGTAATGCATGCCATTTGGCTTTTGTACATGTGATCTATTAAAAGAAGTATCGCTATACACGAAGAGAATTTTCTAACGATATTGAGATAAAAGAGTACCGGTGACAGTGACTTGAATCCAAATTTTTAATCAATCACTAACTTCGGTGACCTCGAATGCAAATTACTAGTTAAATCGGTGTGAAATCGCACAATTTCAACGATTAATTAAGTTACAATTTATCAATGAATCTCCGCTAATTGCAAGTGTATTATTAACCTTGTTCCGCAACGACATCTTCCCACCTCCATCGATCCACAATAGCGCATCGCGAACAGATTTTTCCCAGTACATCTCGTATATACTCTAAAGTTCTCTACGTGTACACCAAGAGCCAATGTTGCATATATAGAACGGCCTCGAAACTCCTGTAAAAATCATAGAGAATATATAAAGGACAATGAGTCTCTATAAATAATTCCAGATACTTAGTTGAGAATGAACAAGCAAGGACCCCCACCACCGGGATTTATGCCACCGCCACCATACAGCGACGGGACACAGCCACCTGGAGGTGCGTGAGAATTGATCAATTGATAATGACGATAAAGAGTAGAAAAACGAATACACTATTATTAGAGTATTCGTATACATTGCTATAGGGACTGTGCATTTTCTATATTTTGGCTGCTGCGTTTGCTCGAATGTTAATTTAGCACTCGTTAGAGTTAAAGACTGTGGATCATTATATTGCCAAGATGAGTATGCTAAACCTACGTGCGAGCAAATAAAAAAGAACAGTATCTCCTGCTTGATATCTGAACAGTTTTCCTTTAAAAATTAATTCGCACTTAAAGCAGTGTCATAAATGTATCATTTGTAACATTTTGAAATTTGAGTATTACACATTTCCCATGTTCTGTACAAAAGTCTTCTTAAGTACTTAATTCTTATTTACAATAACGCATGTGGATATTAAGAAAAATTAAAAAAAAAATGTCTTCATTCTCTTGGGTACCTAGTTGAGAAACTGTTCAAGATTCTATCGGAGCGCAGCTGCAGTGCGAAGATTCAATTTGCATAAGCGGATTCGATCTTCTGCGGAGCTAAATATAGTCGAAAGTGTCACTAACCTCGTTTTGCGGTGTGAGTAAAACACGAGGGCGTTAAAGCGAAAAGTACGAAACGCACTGCATTATATGACACGAAAAGTATAACGAGAAGTGCACGGTTACATGTACTGGGTGTTCCAAAACTATTATATTATATTCTCTTCCATTTTCTCAAAAGTTCGAATGCATATTTCAGTGTATGGGTGTGATGTCGCTTGGTGTAAGATAGCTCCTATTATGATTTAGATAAAAATCGGTGACACGACTGGATGTATATTATGCGGCGTCTTGTATGCTAGAAACAACGTACAAATTTTGCATTAAGGATCGTTTCGATTGCGTAATGAAATAAATCTTCGAATATTTGTACGCGGTGAATCATAAATACTGGTGTTCGTTTAAACTGTCGCTCGTATGCAAATGAAATGAGTTTGGAATTAGTAAAGCTAATGTGATTATTTGACAAAAGTATTTATATAGTTAATTTTATTTTAATATAATGATAATTCAAACTCATCGGTGTAATTGAGGTGATTGCGTTGCTGTCGTAGTTGTGATTTATCATTGTTAAATCTGATAATATGTACCTTGATAAATCTGATTATATGTACCTTGATTAAAATAAATAATAATCCTTTCTCCCTGAAGTCGAACAACAGTTATTAACCATATTTCCAGTGATCTTGAATAAGATCAAAAAAGAAAATCTGTTTGATTCAATTTATGTATCTTGTAAATTTGATAAGATATTTATTTTAAATGTTGCAAAATATAAATCGAGTGCATTGTAAATTTTCTAATAATTTGATACTTTATTGCTCTAACACTGCTGTGGATAACTAGGTCAGGTTTTATGAGAAATAAAAATTATTTAATATATTTTGCTTGTGAAAGTACAATAAATATAATCGTTAAAGTAAATTCTATTTTCTCAAACGTAATGTCACTCCTAGAACCACAAATACATTACTTTTTACAAGGCCAAATCATTGTTATTTAATGACGTTCGTGTCTTAATGAAAGGAATTTTTCCTTTTCCTCTTAAAATAAAATTTCCACAGGTAAGAATAATAGTGAATCAGAAGGATTTTCCTGTACAAATTTAATTCAAGATTATTTTGAGTATAAACTGTTTTTTTCTTTCAGTGTCCTGAATAACCTTACTTATACGTTAACTTGTGTGTTATAAAGATTTTTCAAGTTTGATTTTGCAAATCCTGAACCAAATTATACGGCAGTTTTTTGTTTGCAAACCTGCGGAGACAACAACATTTTCTTTTTCTAATTCCACCCGTTTTGGAACACCCTGAATTTGTGTGAATTTCTCACTATCTGCCTTTAATAATGTGCTTCGTGATCTAAACTTTTACGCCTTAGTCGATATTCAAAACGAGTGTATATGACCATAAATTAGTTGGCAAATAATTTAAGAAAATACGTTTTTTTGTACGCGAACAACTTTTTACCAATCAGATCCATTTATTTATTGGTATTTTTTTTATCCAAATTTAATTTGAGCTTATATTTCTAGTTATAAGCCATTAGAACGTTAACAAATGCTTTGTTTTATATTTTTTTACTTACTAACAGGAGATTGAATCCGACTTTCTAACTTATACTTCTTATCTGATTCATCACCTATCATCATCATAGATAAACTTATTTAAATGACAAATTAAGCTGCGTTGAGAAACAGAGTAGATTTTGCGCAAATTGTCACAACACTTTTTCTCGGCGCAGCTCGAAGGTCTCTTACCTGCTACACATGTAATTGTAGCATTAATGAATTCTTCTCTTGAAATCGCCAGGCCCAAACGTCGTGATCATGCACGCACCACAATTCGGACCGGACCCACAGTCCTTAACATGCCCGTACTGCCAGGCCTCCATCCAAAGTGTCATCGAGACTAGTCCGTCCACAAAGACGCACATCATCGCCCTCTTGCTCTGCCTGTTCGCGTGAGTATATAAACATTCAATTTGAATTTAATAATAATAATAAGTTAACATTGTAGTCCAATGAAGATTCAATTTAGAGAATCGTCATTCTTTTAAAAAAAAATGAAGCTTATATTATACGCGAGTTATGTAAAGACCTTTTCTAGCATTCAAATTGTATGATGTAAGACTCCATTGAAGTTAGTTAAACCCAATGTTATTTTGACTCTTGTAGCGACGGAATTTTATTTCATAAGCCTTGGATAATTTGTTCTTCAACTTGTTTGGATTACTGACAAAAATTACAGAGACGCGCATATAAATGTAATTGATATTTTTCATTTGAATTGCAAAACGTACATACCTATATATTGTTTGATGTGCCAGAAAAAGTATTTGCGCAACAATGAAGTCACTAAGAGGATTGTGTGGAAAAACCCCTAGTGATTTCCCCAATATTGTCAGCTAAAAATGGTACGAAGGTGAAAGGAAAAAGGAAAAAATGAGATGCACTTGGCAACAATCTTATTTTGTGCGGTACCACACTGAAACTATCTTACCAAAATAACAAAACGTTTTGTTGGTATATACATATGTCATATAAATAAATATAATACCAGTAGCTTAATGAAATATCTAAGTATTTTCAAACGTATAAATTTACTAATACCTATCTCGAAATTAAACGAAGTTTTTACCAATGTTGCTTCGAGTTGATCGAATACATTTTATGAATTATTTGTTTTCAACTTGAATACATTACTTTTTATACAGTTGCGAGACAAATTCAAATATTATATTAAGAACGTATGTACTCGAGTGCAATGTGACTTGACGACATGATTACTGGCAAACTCGTGTAAGAATTCATAGCAGCTATAAATTTTGACTACATCTGTATGTTTAAACGATTTCCTATGAATAATTCAGTCTGAGAATCGTCCTTTTCATTTAATCTCGAGAGTTTGACGTCAGTATAAACAGAAATATTCTCTCACGATCTATTGTTATGGTAAACTTAATAAAGATCGTGAAAAATCTTAGGAATGAAAAGATGTTAAACAATTATTTTGAATTACCTGCGAATATCGAAGCAATTTCATTATTCGAACTAAAATGACTCAAGCGGTAATCTTACAATGCGGATTCCTATGCCTTATCACTTGGTCGTAACTCTATAGCGTAGCTCGTATTTTTTCCGCAGCCAATGAACAAATACCTCGTAACGTAATATTCGTTTCATTTTGCAGTTGCTGGCCATGCGCGCCATGCGTCTACTGTGCGGACAGCTGTCTGATAAAGAAACACTACTGCCCGAGCTGCAACAAATTCTTAGGAGCGTACGACAATTAACGAGGCGATGAAAACAAAAATCATACGCAACTACCTGATTTTGAACGTCAAACATCCACGATAATGACCACTGGCAGCATTTCTCTTCTTCTTCTTCCTCCTTCCCTTCATTATTATACATAAATATTATATAAATAAAATATTAAGTATTATATTGTAATTTTAATTCATTAGGTTTTTCTATATGTTTTGTAATGTTATAATGCTCTTAAAATGGATTTGGACAGTGAATCAAAGTACATAAAAACAATGTTTACCTTATCTTAAAAGCTCGTGAACTAATTTTTGTATAACGCGTTTTGCGACTATATTGCTATTTTGATGATAAAATTTACGAATAAACCGTCGATACACTGTTCAAATTGTTGAAAAAAAAAAAATAATAAGAATCTTTTTTATTGATGACGTTGATCAAATGTAATAAGCCAGACCAAATATATATATACATGTTCGTTCATGAGAGAGAAAAAAAAAGTTATCTTACTCTAAAGATTGCCACTCGTGTTTAAGCGCTTATTGTGCGAGGAAAGGATATTTTTAATACCGCCTGGTAAGCGATTGCGCTTATTACTTTACCGATAAATACCTTCCGATTTTTGATACTGTATTTCAACGATGAACGATTTATCGCTACCAACAACTTGCATTGTTCTACTTTGCTATATAAGATTTACAAATGGTTTATGTGAAATATAAGAGACATTTTTTTACCACTTTTTAAGTATATTGCAATTCTTATAAAGTTTACTTAGAGTTTAAAACGAGTTTTTTTTTGTTACTTATTAATCGAATTATATGAATTATTAGCGAATTTACAGTATAAGACAGTGTATGTCGAAAAAAATACCGAGCACAATGCTTCCTAATAACTTGAATAACTTTCATTATTTCTATGAAATGAGCGTTTCCAATTGTGAAAACAACGAGTTTTGAGTTTCGTGAAACTCCTGTATATTCCAGCGATGTAATGTTAACGATTTGTTAAGTGTCAAATGTATTCATGAAATATTTACAGCAGAAATCAAATCTAGACATACTGATGTTTCATGCAACTTTAATTATTGTCTTTCTAGGAAAGATGTGTAGAAAAAAGTAAATAAAACTACATTTCTGTATAAACTAGTTTTTTTTTACTATTATACCTTAAAAAACTAAATATAGATTTATCCCTTTACAAATCTAAAGATATTTGAATTGTAATTTTGGAGGACCTCAAGGTTAATTACTTATCTTATGAATCAATTTAGACTGAATACATACACCTATGATGGTATATAAATTATAATATTAGAAAATATATATATATGCGTATGTGCGTGATTCTGGGATTCTTAAAAGATTGTTCACAACGGCTGGGTTTTCGCGTAATGAAAGTTGTGTGTCAATTATATAATAAACTAAAACCCCACAACCCCCGACCCCAATGATGTTTGCCTGCGGCGCCCGCTTCTATTTCCGGTCTCTATTATGTACTAAG
>UELV01098531.1:0-20233 GCA_900490015.1 Megastigmus stigmatizans | reverse complement strand
CACGAGTATTTATGAGACTTAGAGAATTTTCAGTGTCGTCGAATTTGATAATGCTACCTTTTGTTCGTCATGCGGCTGCTAGGAATTGTTTGGAAGCCGAATGCAGAAGTGCGCGGTAATTATGCTGTAATTTAATGGCCAAATTACGCAAAGACGAAAGTAATTTGTCTGCACTGATGTATCGTTAACTCTATATATCACAACCTGCACGTTCTCAATCCTAATAGATTTTATTTGTATCTCAATATGCAAGGTGGAAGCTTAAATTAATAAATATCATCCAATTTTCAATTTCAGCTACATTATAAAAATAATAAATGAAGTATTTAGTGTACATATCTATTTATATTTAGTGTACATATCTTTCATTTATTATATAAATTATGGCAAAAAAGAAGGAAAAGGACTTAAACAGGTAAGAGATTTATATAGTTTTGTTGAGTTTAAAACGAATTAAGCATAGAGACGGAGTTTCTATCTTAGAGAAGAGTAAATGCATTATTCACTCCATAATTAACAGAAAATATATTCATTGATACTCATCGAAGAAGAATAGAATTGTAAAATTTGTACATTATAGAAGAAACTGTAGGGAATTGTGAAATTTACGAAATTGATTCGATCGGGGAATTACAAAATTGAAATATACGAAAGAAGAAAAGAAACGGTAACTAAAGAAGACACAAAGAAGATAATAGAAGACGAAAGTGACGTAACAACCATGGAAATCGAAAAAGTCGAAAACTTTTTGGGTGGCATTGAACGAATTTGCTAGGTCAGAAACACAAAAAGATCATAGTACGTATAGCTTGTACAAAATCACCTCTAGAATCGAATGATCCACAAAAATATTATTTTCTTCGTCAATAGAGTTGCCCACATATTCATTTAAAACATCGGTATCACGATAGAAATATATTCACATAAAGAACAAAATCATTAATAAAATCGTGAAGATGATCAAGACATATTCGATATAGAGAAATCAGTAGAGCTATTGAAAATATGAAAGAAAGAATGAAAAAAACCCAGTAGCCAGTGAGGTAACAAACGATACAATAGATGCAGAAACACAGGCGTGAAAATTCGTGAATAGAAACGGAGCGATTTGGGTGGTATTGTTTAGCGCCGAGTGGTACTAAGTAACCTCAGGTCAATGAAGCTCTCGCTTATGAAACAATAGCCGCCGCTGTATATCTATATTCCTCTTGTGGTTCTACAGTCTCACCACTCGCATGGCTTCCTTCATTCTCTGTCTCCTTGTTTAAGCGCTGTAAAAGCCAGGTTCTTTGATGTTTCTCGAGATCGAAAACAGGTTGTCACAGAAATATTGTGTCTCGACTGGAGGCAAAACCGTCAGGCTTGCATGGGTCGATCGTAAAGTGGATTTGTGAGTTTTACGACGGTTTTTTTAAACTTGCGACTCCTTGAGAATCGTCCTTCTGCTGGGTTCGTTGACTCAATTTATTTTCGGCGAGTAATAAAATATTACGTATCGATATAATACAACAAATAACTTTTTAAATTATATAATCAAGCTATTAATTTTATAAAAAAAAAAATTAAAAAAAATAGTTTCTTAAATTTATAAAAATTACAGTTATAAATACATTCCAAGATGCGACTCTGATAAAAAATGAATCGATGTAAAGTTGAAAAAAATTTATGTTCCGAGAATTCTTCGAAAGCTGTCTCGAATAAGAAGAAAATCAGAATAAGGAAAAAAATGTCGCGCGCACATACACCGTCTCGAAATGCTAACTGTCCTTGATTTTCATTCATCTTCGAGGGTCAAGCCAAATTCGTAAAAACAGACTGTGTCGGGGTATCGCAGCATTTCTCACGATCCTACACCCAGCAGTGCAGTACAGTAGTGCATATGCACGGATCACAGGTGAGGATGAATGAGTCCGGTGCAGCGAGTCGAAGTCCATTGAATTTTGCTCCATCTCGCGCTTTGACGAGATCTCCACACGCCCACTGCGTGCCTACTGCTCGACAAAAGAAACGAGACCGACGTTTTCCCAGCTACAGTAAGGTGTTAGTCGTTGCTTCGGCCGTGTGACTCTTCTGACTTCTTCTTTAGGCTATGGCTTTTATTGGATTGCGCAAAGACTCGGTGTGTGCAGCTAGAGAGCCGGTACGCGCGACACAATACAAGGTGCATAAGAAGGGAATCACGGGAGATTTTTTTCAGATTATAGCGCGGAGCAATGGGCGACTGATCGGCTTAATTGTGTCGAGTGAATTTTTCATCCAGGGGGGAAAGAAAGTGTGCACAACTACTTATAGCGTGAATTACGTGGAAAGGTTTGCGATGGCTATATGAATTCTAATGTTGCGCGTTAATGCTAAAGAATTCTTAAAATTGATCGAATGTTACGTTTGTTAATAAAATTTAATCTAAAAGTAAATAAGTGCAGGTAAGTTAACTTCATTAAAGTATCCAATATACTTATTTATAATTTTGCATTTTTTTATTATGTTCCCTTATATATATATTTTATGTTTCTACATTTGCGCTTTTATTTCGGGGGATTACGCCACGGACGCGGAGCTCGGAATTCAAGATCTAGTTTACTGGTTTTTTTCTCGCCTTTACGGCCCTGCTTCCTCCTAATTTTTAACACAAAAATGTTAGGATTATCTTCTGGATTGACTGTTGGTAACTTTACGGGTTCTTTTTGCTTGTCTAATTTTTTGCTGCTCTGATGATCGACTATCCTTCCAAATTTGTCGTATTTCAAAGGGACGGACTTGTTAGGATCTGGATTCGGATAAACCGATATCGTTCTGCAGCCTCCGGCCTCTTCTCCTTCCTATAATTTCACCATGAATTAATACAAGTTACTAATAAATTGTTAAAAAATTAAGTACGGCCAAGTCGCTTTTTAACCTCAGGGTTGGCCGATTCAGATCCCAGGGGCTCGAGGCAGTCACAAGGTGGTTCGAACTCCGGCTTCGGCTTTAAAGTCTGTATACGCATGACCATGCGATTGTTGTTGAATATTACCTCGACCTCCTTGTACGGTTCGCCCTTGGCTTCGATCTCCGAATAGATACGTGGCGGTGGCGGTTCCTCCTCGGGCTCTTCACTGTAGCAGCCGCAAGAATCTTCTTCGTCCTGGCTTTCTTTACATACTAACAACAAAGTGTGCGAATGTGTACTTATTAATGACAAAATCCATGTTTCACTTGTGTATATTTTAACGAGAAAGCAGCTACTGGAGAATATTTGTTTGATTTGATCTTTACAACACGTGTGGAATTGATATACGTAATATTTTTTTTCTGTGGATTACCCGAATCAATAGAAGGTTCAGATGATGAGGAATATAGGTTAGAACATGGGTTAGAAGAGCTGGAACACGCCAACGTGGTTTTTGAAGCCACTTGTGACTCGTGATCTACTAGGCAACCACACCCGCGACTCGCTGAAATCATACTGTAATTTGGTTTGGTCCGAAAATTGAAACTTTTAAACTGATTTAGGCCGAAATTGAATTTTGATGATGCCAAACTAAAGTAAGTATCCGTATTTCCGAATGTTTCTGATTTTGTGTTGTGTGAAGTTACATCATTTTCAGCATCGTACATCAAGTATCGTTCGATATGTTAATATTTTAGAGTTGGTAGGAAAATTTAGTTGTAACCTTAGTTTTGGAAGAGAAGAAATTAAAAAATTGAACTTTTCGGATTTACAAAAATTTCACTTTTAGGGTATACAAAAATTTAGCTTTTAGGATTTACAAAAATTCTAGCAAACAATGGCTCTTCTTTTAAAGTCTAGTAAGCTCTGAGTACTTATTTTTATCATTCTCACTATAGAAAAAAAATTTTACCCTATCGACTTTTTTCATTTCTCACAATAGCTAATCTTTATATATTCGTTCATATTATTCTTAATGAATCGAAAGCTTTCTTTCTAAATAATTAAAAATTTTATTTTTGTCTCAATGAAAAAGATGGCTCGAACGATTGCTGCTGCCAATCTATGACCGACATGAAATCATGTCCTCCAAAGCCACCAGTTACAAAGTACTTTCACGAAGTTGGTGCAGAGATGGTCGGTAATCATTTGATAATTCGCATGGAAAAGGACAAAAGTAAACGGAATAAGAAGAGGGACAACTGGGAACCGCCGTGTGACTGTGACGTTATTGAGATCAAAAGGCCGAAGGGCAATCAAGGACCTCGAATCGTCAACGGCGGAGACAACAATCAAATTCTTTTCAGAATGCACTCTAAGGCGCACCTTACCAAGAAAGAGGATCCGTATTACCGTCCTCAAGCCATTGCTTATAAAGTACTTAACATTATATTTTTCACTTATCTTTATTTACAACTAGTTAATTAACATTAAGAAAACAAGTTGATCATGTACAAAACGTTGTAAGTAATTCTAATTTTTGTAGATCAACAGATCGAACATCGAAGAAGGTGACCGCTGCCGTAAAATTACCATTTTTCCTCAATTAGGTAATCTAATAGATTTTTCCATCGCATCGAATAACTAACAATTATTAATTATAAAGGAAAAAAGCATATGCTGCCTTTAAAATTAAACAGTTAAAAATTTACTCAATTAAATCCTTTTTATATTAGGCGGTCCCGTATCCCAAGAAATATATACAGATCACATAAACGAAGCTGATCAAGACATATATCTATTACGCGTGAAGAAAAAGAACGAAGAGACGGAACCCGGCAATAGACGCCAACTGGAGGTCGAGCTTCGAACACCGAAGCCACCACCGCCACCGTGTATGAAAATAGAAGCACCACCAGTGCTTCTAAGACCGAAATCTTGCGAGCCAGGGAGAAAGTCATCAAAAACCGAAAATGGAAAAAATGGAAAAAATGGAAAAAATGGAAAAAATGGAAAAGATGGAAAAAAAGGGAAAAATGGAAAAGGCAAAAAGAAATGATAATATGAAATAGAGAAAATTTAATTTCCTGCCAGTAAAATGAAAATTGAAAGTCGAATCGATATTATAAAAAACGTAATTTTATGAATACACGAATGTTTAAAAAAATTTCCTCGAAACTTTAAAGGAGTAAAAAAAGTCTAGTAGAAAGAAGAGAGTGAAAAGATGAATAAGTATAGAAACAATCTCTCCAGGTAATAATACTCGAAAGCGATGATACCTTTTAGGAGTCATAAATGGCAAATTGCAGGAAAAAGGGTCGTCTGGAGTTTCAGTCATAAACCATGTATCCGTCTCGAAAGGGATTAGGACAGTAACCCACCCATCTGAAATATACGTGACCATGCTATTGTTGTTGTAGCATTCATAAAAGTTAAGTAGCTACGGAGTCCTAAAATTTATTCCTGCACTTCTATTCGACGCTTGTTTCTTTCACTTTACCTGACTTTATTTTTCTTTTTCTTTCTCTTTAGTCAATAAATTTTTGGTACTATTATAGTAATTTTGGTACTATTATAGTAATTTTGGTACTATTATAGTAATTTTGCACTATGGTATTATAAGCTCTGTTATAAGTAGAAAATAAAAATATTCCTCTTATTTGCTATTTTACACAACGAATGAGCATTTCAATTTTTATTCTAAAATTACTTCTTGCACTTTATTCCTTCGTTTTTCAACTTTCTCGTCACAAAGGTTCATCGCTTTAATGCTAGATTTTGAAAATCATTTAGTTACAGGTATCCACCGGTCGTCTTCTTACACCACGAAATCCATGGACGCATCGAGACTTCACAGCTCGAACGATGACACTGGATTATTAAGCCAACGTCGTTAGCATACGACGATTAATGATGATCGCAGGGTCCCTTGAGATATTTCTTTTTGAGAACGAGGGCAGCAGTAGCACAGCCTCCCGCTTGGTAGTCAGATTTTTTTAGGTAGCGAATGTAATAATGCCTCGAATTCGGTTAAAAATGAATGATTTACTGAATTTTAGAAACCTTTTATGATCGGAATGTTAAGTTGACGTGCATTTCTGGAACGCTGACTTTGCGAAAAACAGGTGATTTGAGATATTTGTCGCGCTTGCTTAGTACACATGAAATCGGTTCAATAATGTCGAAGCTTTGAGAGTGACTTTACGAATTCTTTGACGTCTCCGTTAAGGAGGTCTTTCAATTTTCAAAATATTTCGCCTAATATTATAATGCATTGATTCTCACTTTTACTTTTAATTTTTAATTTTTGTTTAGCAAGAAATTATATATGTATATATGACAATTATAATTCGCTTTTAATTTGAAATAGTGCAAGCACCAACACTATCTGAAAATTAATCTAGATGCACAGGTTTTTCAGTGAACTTCTATAACATATATACTGTTAAAGAAGTGAATATACACTAATTCTCTGCCAGTGACCGAATATACATTGATTTTTAAGTGAAATTTTACTAATTCAAATTAATGGAGTGGGGTTGTAAAAACTCAAGAATGATAAACTTATTAATGAAAACTTTCATTCGTGAATTAATCTTCAATTTATTCAAATAATTATTAAGATTTCCGCTGAACTAACAAACTTAGTAAACTAAAATATTATTAAGTATCTGAATGTAATTTGAGGTATTTAAATCATTCCACGATTGCTGAATTTCAAACAAAAAGCGAAATGATAAATGGTTTTTTACGCTATCTTATGACTTAATGTTCTTCCTTCATTTGTATGTACAGTATGTAATCTATTAAGATAACTATGGAGAAATGAAACTTTAAAGCATTTGATTCAGTACTTACCTTTATTTTTTTTTAAATCTTTTATTATCGGATGAAAAACAATGTACTTTTTTATATTAATTTTATTATTTAAATACACCTCCAAGAATTTTAAAATTATCTTAAAATACCGGAAATCGTTACGTATACTAAGTAGTTTACGACGCGACATCGTGACGTGTGAAAATGATATACTTTGAAATTCAATTTGTCTTAACAAAGTAAACATTTACATTTCCAACTCAAAGTTTACATATTAAAGGAAAACATTGCATTACCACAGTTACAATGCATAAAACATCATCATTTGCATGCATAAGATAATCGTATATTATTATGAAATGTTTTATCAAAGAGAAAAATTTTAATAAAAATTTAAACAATTATTTAGAAACATTGATGCAAACGTAAAATCATATTCTATATCACTTCGAAAAAAATCAAGTGGATCGTTTAAAAATAATTAAGATTTTCATAAAAAAAAAGATCGTTACCAATTATCAACGCTCCACAATTAAGGTGCTTAATGGATCCAAAGTGAAAAAAGCAATGCCCAAAAAAACGACCTGGAATACCCGGGGAGAATCGATTGATTTTCACACGTTTCCACGTGAAAATCCTCTTCTTCGTCCCACGCACGCTCGAGAATCTCTCGATATATAATCAACTCCTCTATTTTTCCAAGTTTAAGGAAAGAGAACACGCGTGAAGTCGCGGTGAACAACGAGCGGACACTCCGACAATGAGGCCCACAGAAGATCGGGAAAAATTGCGTCTCGAGTGGATGAGCCGCATGAATGAACGTGAAAGAGCGAGCCAAGCGAATGAATGAACGAAAATCGTAAAAAATGGGAAGAAGAGCGCGTGTTGGTATATAACTCGTGGGAGTTTATGAAAAAGTCAAGAGTGCGTGTGGTCGCAGGTAGAGCGGACATGAGCGCGACAATGGCGAGTCTATAAATTTTCAAAATCGGAAAGAATCGCAGGTTATGCTGGGTCGTATATAGGGAAGAAGATGACGAAAGTGAAGGACCGGAAAGGAGGAGGGAGAGAAGACGCGTGCGCACCAGATCCTTCACGACGATTCTCTCCCCTTTTGTAATTCCCATTCAAGAGTATAAATCAGTTAATCGTATATAGTCAGTTTTTTTTTTTACGGATTCGGATTCTCACATCGCTTTTTTAATATACTCGGCACTCGATATATCTTATTCAAAGATTGAATCTTCAAGAAAAATTTGAAAGTATATCTGCAAAGAGAATTGGTTTATATAAAAAAGCTTTGGTTTTTAAACGAACATTATTATGCATATTTTTTAAATAATTTAAAATTCAGTTTGAATAATTCTACAGCTTATAATAAACTAAATGAAAACGATTATTGGTGTATTGTAAAAATGATTTGTTAAGCCTACACACTATATTGAATCTATAATGTTCCAAATTTGAAAAATACGCATCGCAATATCTTATAGAACCGTACAATCAAAAGGCGTCAACTTAAAAAAAGTCCGTATAGGTACTCAGTGACAAAAAACGTGCCCTCTAGTGTCTCCCTACACACACACACACACACACACAGGCAAAGTTTGTGGTGCGGTGGCTGAATGGACCGGACGACAAGTGACCGCATTATTATAATGCTACCCTCGAAGACTTCTTGAGAGGTCGCTCGATGATATATATACGCGTATTCAGGAGTGCGCATAGTCACATATAGTACGTACGTAGGAGGGAGGCTCGATGAACGGATATAATTTATCGTGCGAAATGGACCAGGCGCGATCAATGAGGGCGTATTTAGGCTCGACCAGTGAGATTCTCAAGGGTGGTATATCTGATTTTACTGTAGGTTCGTATATGGGAAAGGTTCTACGATGCCGTTGAACTGGAAGTCGTGAGTTTTTTTTATTCATTCTTTTACCATGAATGAACCCAAAAGTTCGGAAAGAGATCGCACTTGAATGGGGACATAGTGAATAATTGCCTTACGTAGGTGGGCGGAATGTATATATGGATTGCGCGCTGAGAACATTTTTATAGCTGCATCTCGTATCAAGGGTATAAGCTTATATAAATGTCATAAAGATTCGTAGTAGATGAACAATGGTGAATATTTTCTAGTTAACAATGTTTGTAACAATTCGCTTAAAAAATATAGTTTGTCGTCGTTGAATAGAATACTTTTAAAAAAATTCTCGATACAGAGTGATTAAATTAATAAATACTAATAATAACTGATTATTAAATTAATTACGATATTAATAATTATACTTAATTTTCAGTAAATTAAATAAATAAGTAATGAATTTTTAAGTGTACAAGCTCAAAATCTTCTCACACTCGAAATTTGTGAAAAAAGACCAGTAGTGCATTGACTAGGTCCCCACCTACGGTACGAAAATTCGAACAATAGCTATGTTTTCCTCCTGCGGTCAATCGGATGAATAACTGCCCAGAACAAGTGACCATAATATCGTAGAATGTGACTCTTGAAGACACTTTTGAGATGAAGTAGGTATATTTTTTTCTGAATCGCATTCAAAAAAGTCTACGAGACGATGTATGGAAAGGACAGTTTATCCTGCGAAACGGGTGCAGTGTTGCGCAGGTCGATCGTTTACCGGTCAATGTTGAGGGCGTAACTTCTGGTTGGATCAGATGATGAGCTGTTGTTCGACTTGTATACAGAATGAATATTTTTGACACATATTGTACTTACCAGAGACAAATTCTTTCTGGGAATTTTTCGCACAACGAAGAATCAGAATGTGATTAATTATATTCTGTTAAAAGTAACGATTGTGAGAAAGTAATGTTTTCGTTTTTATCTGCAGTCACGTGCATAAACGTGTGCTTAAGTGTTAACAAGTCAAAATTTGTTAATCTTAATAATTCAGTAATCGAAATTGATACTTTTCCTGAAACATTAATTGAACATTTTCCTTGAACATTAATTGAGAATTTTCCTTAAACGATCGAGATTAGACATTTTACGTATCTAATGCTTACAAATAATTCGAATTATAAATTTAAATGATCTAGCATTTGTATTCATTTATGAATTACTCATTATCGACATGACGCGTTGATGAAAAGTAGATATAATATAATAGCGAAGAGAGTTGTCGATCCTCAAAGAACCATACAATAAAAAATATTATATAAAAATATTTTTATTTTTTTTTTTTTTTGGAAGGCGACTAACGTACCTCTTAAGACTTAAGACGTAGCTGTATTCCTACATTTCATCACTTTTTTATTTTTAGGTATACCTATAATTATGGTCTGCATTTGGTTTTGATAAAATATATTTATTATAATTTTATATAAAGACTTATAAAGTTAAATTATTAAATTATTTAAAGGTTATTTAATTAAAGTAATAAAGCCAATATTTACGCAGCATTTGTATTGTAATAAGGACATACAGAATATTTTAGAAATAATAATATAGTAAAATAATAGTGCAAGTACACAAGAAATGAAGCTGCGAGGGTAACAATCGTACGATTCGAGATAACCTGAGCGCACATTTTACGTCCATGGAGTGTGGAAAAATTCTTTTGATATTGCTCATTAATGATACATAGAAGCTCCAGTAAAACCATCATTTTCAACGATTTTATACGAATTTTAAAGAATAAATTCTAGAAAACGAAGTTTTCTATAGAATAAAATGCACGTCCAGCTGGAAAATGTAATAAAAAAAGAAGACCGATTAACTTGCTCCAACTCCCAAACTAAGTATATGCTGACTATATATTTTACATTCTTTTCGGTGGGATGCTCGAAAGTCCTAATGAAAAATAACCGCAATATTATACACCCTTATGTCAGAGACCACAACTGTAATATTTTCTAACTGGTGAAAAGAAAAATTCATGAGCATATAAAACTTTGTGACTTATGAAAAGGAAGATTCAACAAATGACAATTTGTCTCGCGAAACGAGTGCATTGATGCGCACAGGTCGATCGTTTACCGATCAATGAAGTAGGCGTTTTGGGAGGATCAGAAGATGAGCAGCTTCTGTGTGGCTTCTGTAAATGAATATTCCTGTCGTATTTCATGTTTAGCATTCCTGCTCGATACAGTAAGGCATCTTTTACAAGAACCAAAATATATGGTTTTCAATTTACTTTATTACGTAGAATATAAGGCATTAGTGGCGCAATTCTTACCTGAGTATACATAGTAAGGTCTGTTTTTTTCTGTGGAAGTTTACACAATAAGACTTTACTAGATATATAGTATATTGCTTAAATTAAACTTTCAATATAGTACTGTAATGATTCAAAAGTTTAAATAAAAAAATTAATGTACTAAAATCCTTAAGCGTCCAATATTAATAATTATATAATAAGTATAGCATTTATATAAAGTTGAAGCATTACTTAAACTCGATGAATTTTTAAGTGTATCAATAATCTGAAAATCTTTAACGTCCATTAACCTTGAACCACTAAAAATCGATAACAATGCTTGATGTTTGCATAACAGAAATTACTGTAACATAATATTCGCATTAGAAAATTCAAAAGGATAATGCACGATACGACAGTTTTATCAAAGCATCTTGATAACTTATTAGAGTAATTAGCAAAAACTATTGTATCGTTGTTATTAAAAATATAATCTTATTATTCGCTTATTTTTAAGACTTATAGCACAAAAACTGTAAATCATTAAAGCTATTAAAAAGTATTAACTTTACGGTCAGAAAAACTTATGTGTTTTTTTATCATGTTATACCTTCAAGGCAATATAATAAAAAAAGCGGTGGATATTAGGTATGTACGGTTATTTGTTTGCTAACAAAGCTATCAGAAAGGTAATGCAATATCTATTATTTTAATCTATCGTGTAACTTTACAAATCCTGTTAATCGACCTAAATAAAACTATAAAACAGTTTGTTGTATTATCATTTACTTACACAATGTTTGCACAAATGACGCATAAAGTGTAACGCATAAGTTCCATTGATACTTTTAATACACATTCTTCAACCAATCGATTTACTCATGTACACTTATTCTTGTAAACTTTCCTGAAAATATCGGTGCTGGAAATGGATTTGACATTTTTTCTACGAAGTATATTTGTATATTTGATTTAAATAGATTCAAGGTAGAATTTAATGCAGTTTTAGAAAAAATCTGTTTAAACGTAAAGAAAATTTTATAGTGCTTTTAAAACAGTAGTTGCATGCTAATTATTCTTATTCGATTCTAGTTATGAATAATTGTAAAGCACAAGGATTGAAATACCGAAAGACAGAGAGAGAAAGGAGAATGACAATACGAATAAAGAGAGCCAAGATATTTCGCTTTGTCTTTTATTGTGATTTTTTACATTCCCCTTATTATAAGGAAGTAATAACGCCTCTCCCGGTAGTCCAGAATTTAAACAGAATGGCAATCATTTCATACGGCGAAAGAAAATATCGGATTCTTCTGTCTCAGACGCAGATTTCCTGCTATTGTTTAAACAGCTCAAGCGCCCGCGCCACTGACTCATCGCCATGCGAGATATTCACACTTCTCCAAATAATACAAAAAGCTAAAATTCGTCTGACTAATGAGCATTAACGTCCGAAGCGATTCGCGATTCGCATTTACATTGACGATAATAGTGTCAGTGATAACAGTTCCGTTACCGGAACCAAGTCGACTAGCAGGTAATATAAATAGAGGAACATCGGCAAGTGTTTTTTTAAAATAAAGAGTTGTTGAAATCGCGGCACCAAACTGACATCAGAGTTTACAAAATGACGTGTAGTTCGTACGTATTTTTAGTGCTCGCAGTCGTTGCGTACATTCAAGTTTCATACGCCGTCGATTATTGCAAAATCAAGAGTTGCCCAGGACGTCAAACAGCGTGTCTTTACAAAGTAAGTAAAAACTAAAGTGCGAAGAAAAGTGGAGATGTGCGTTGATCTGTGTAAAGTGCACGAATACATTATCATTTAAGAACAATGAATGATGAAGTATAAAGTATTTTAAAAGGTACCTATATCAATCCGTAATAGCACAAAGTAGAAAAAAAAGTTGAAAAAAAGTTTTAAAAACGTTTAAGAAACCACTTTTTCAATTTGGTGCTATATTAGGGAAAAATTAGTCTAACTTTTCTTTTGGTGGAACCAATGAAAATTATAATGTAATACAGCTTATTAAGAAAATAGACATTCACTGATGCAATGGCCCTATCCCACCATACTTTTATACATTTAAAATCATATATACAGCATATATAATTACATATATAAATAATATCAGTATATATAATTATATTTCACACAAGGCCATATTATGTAAGTGTGTGTAATTTACATTCGAAACATTTTTTATTTGTATTTTTACACAAATTAAAAGTAATTGATACTTGAAATTACCCAATATATTATGTAATATACTTAAATTAGTAGTGTACTCTACACTCGTAAAGTGATAACATACTCGGAAAAAATACTTGAATTAAGATAACTATAGTAAAACTAGTGACTAAGAATGGCAGTGCATGCTATTTTATACAGTAATTATTTAAATCGCTTCGATTTTTTTACAATTAATGTTTTAAAAAGTATAATAAATACTTTATTCTGAAACTTTGTGCGTGTCCATAATAATACTGAATGCACGAATCCAAATATTCATTCATCTAACACCAAGTGTAATTAGTGTAATAATACTCACTAACTACTCACGCTAACAATGTTTATTTATGATTTATCACATTCCGTAGTCTACGGGTCATTCGTCACGGTGTACCGGCTTCCAAAGCTCTGGATTATCAGATGACGAAAAAAAAAAAGTAATCAATTTGCATAATCAGTTGAGGCAAACTGTTGCCAGGGGAGCAGAACGTCGTGGAAGTCCTGGTCCTCAACCAGCTGCCAAGTATATGCCGAACTTGGTAAGAAAATGCGATATTTACTACATAAATAAATATTTGTAAATTTTATTAGATAATTTGATTGTAATTTCATTCAAAGGAATGGGACAATGAATTGGAATTAATTGCACAAAGATGGGCTAATCAGTGCAATTGGGGCCATGACCAGTGCAGGAATGTTGGTAAGTAAATCGCCATACGTTTTTCCAGAATATTTGTATTTTTGGAAATGATTCTGTAAATAATGGGATGATTTGTTTTTTAGAACGTTTTTCCGTTGGTCAAAATATAGCCTATATTGGCACTACCGCAAGTATTAAATCCATCAAAGTCGAAAATATGGTCAATAGCTGGTACAACGAGGTCAAAGACTTTAATAAAAACGAAGTTCCTCGCTTTACGTATGTATTTCCTTTTAAATAGGAACGGAACGATAAATTTAACGAACTCAATTCATATTCTCTTCTTACAGGGGCCAAAACTTCCATAAAGTTGGTCACTATACACAGATGCTTTGGGCCAAAACGACGAAAATCGGTTGCGGTGCCACAAAATACAAGGAAGGCCAATTCAACAAATTTTATCTAGTCTGCAATTACGGACCAGCGGGAAACGTCATCAGTCAACCATTATACGAAAGACGCTAAACGAAAAAAAAACAACACCTAGCATCTAAGTTGAATGGCTTTAAAAATGCGTGCAGCAAAATAAATCGAGAAAACTTTGTTGAGCATGACGCAAATACTATAAGGACACATGAGCTTTATGTACGAAATTCGCCGATAATGACGAAATTTGCATCGAGTGTAAAAAAGATTGTAAAACATTAATATTCATAATAAAATAAGATAATGTAATTTTAGATATACTGTAATTAATACGCCCAATACGTTTAAACCTAACCATTAATTTTGCTTAGAAGGAAATCAATCAAAAAATTCATTTTCCTTCTTTGATAGTGATACACAATCTGCTATCGTGCAATATTTTTTATTAACCTTCTGACAGCCGGCATTTTTTCTACTGAAAAAGTGTAACTTTCTCGAAATTTTCCATATAAATGTTTCTTAAGTAATAATATATGTGGTAAAGGGAAATTTTCAAAATTTTTATATCAGCAAAGAAAGTTTTCTAAGGGTTTTGAGTGTTGCTGAGAACGATTTTGATACTTATTTTGATCAAAAATGGATGCTAGATAATGAATTGACCATTTTTATCAATTTTGGAGTCAATTCTGACTAGTGATAATACATAATACATCTTGAATTCGCAATCTTGGAATTGAAAAATTGAAATTCTGATTACATATTTGTGCCTAGCAACCTCAAAAACCCCCGAGTAAGAAATTTCAAGCAAAATTATTGCATGACGCCAAATGGCGTCATCCCGGCTGTCAGAATGTTAATAATAATTACGGCAAGCAAGACGTGTTTCCTAGTAATCATTACAGCAAGTGATACAGATTATCAATACCTGTGTAATTGTACTAAAATAAATAAATTTCATGACCATTCCAATCACGTAAATTTTATAATGTGAATCTATTTTTATATTTTTATCCATGTGTAGATCCATTACTCGGATTCACGATCGTAATCGTACATTAGTCACTCTATTATCAGAAAGATAACCTTAGAGATAATCATTACTAATTTTAGCATGAAGTCATTTGAAATTGGACCAGGAAAATCTCTTATGTTCATTGCAAAATAGCATTTGACAACTCAATGTCTTAAACTTGCATTTTGAAATTTTACCAGTCACAAAATCATATCTGTATCACGAATCCGTGCGATCTTTTCAGCCCATTATCTGCAAGGCGATTCTGTCTTAGTGTTGAGATACTTTATGACCCACTGTATCGTCGGCCATAAATTCCTAAAAGTCAATACATTCTTTTCAGACTTTTTTCTCTAATTCTATGCAAAAATGCAACTCCTTCATCTGCAAAATCTTTAAATCGTTAAAGGGGTGTCAAAGTCCTACCGTTACTACTAAATTGTTGTACCAATCGGTTCCTGAATAATTAGTAATAACTAAATAGATACTTGAAATTATGCAAATTCCAAATGCAGGTGCAACTTCGTCTATAAATTATCTTCTGAAACTTTGTCAGATGATAGATAATTCATAGATGAAGAGCACTTGTATTCAGGAGTTGCATAATTTAATTTTTTCTTTTAATTAATATGAATTATTACTTCTCGGTCGTTAAAATGTGGGATGTGAAATTAAAAAATTTAATTGAATTTAGTAACCCCTTAAAAATCTTTTCTGACTCGATGCCTATACGAGCGATAAGGCAAAGGAATAAAAATGGAGGTGAAAACTAATCCTACTTGCAGTCGTCATAAAAAGATTATTACGCGTTCATAGAATATGTGTCACACTGTACTTGCTCGCTGCGTCTTTGTTCGACCGCCGATAATAGCCACAAGAGTCCAGATAAGCCGTTTGTATATTGGCATACTTTTATAAATGGCAGGTTGTTTGTGGATATTAGTTCAAACGTCTGTAGGAAGTGACGGAAGTTGAGTGTTTATACGATTTGTTGGTTTTCGAAAGGAGAAATGGTAAGGCGTGACATGTTGGCAATGCTGTTTGTGATTGTTCTTGCACTTTTCGGGGCTTCCGATGCTCGTAATAGGTATTGCAATTTGGCGAGTTGCAATGGGCGACTGCATGCAGCTTGTCAGTTTCCTGTAAGTTGTTATCGTCCTTATTCGTTTTGATCTGGGACCTTTTAGTTTGGAAGGATTTGTGATGATTAATGTGAATAGAAGAGAGGTATTGCTTCGAACCTCACAAATGCAGTATTTCGTGTATTGTAAAGTTATTTTTTTAAACTCTGCATAAAGAGTGAATAGTCACTATAGAGAAAAAATAAAATAATCACTTTAATAAATTTTGCAAATACACTTTACGATAAGTGAAAATTTCTCATAATAAAACAATGAAAAGATTCAAATGAAAAATATCTAAAATTGTCACTAATTAAAATGTAAATTATTCAATGTCATAAGAAATTAAATTCGACTAAAACATTAGTGAACTCTTTATTTACTTTATTGAAATAATCTCTCGCTCGAATATCCAATATCAAAAAATGTATCACTGGCACAGTTACCCTATGTGATATTATTTTATTTTGAGATTTACAGTGAAATAAATGTAGCAATGAATGAATCTCGCGCTATTAATGTCAAAGTATTTAAATTTAGCATGCATGTAAAGTACATTGCTTTTAGTATTTGCTAGTCAATTATATTGCTTATTGCTTAATAAACATTTCTCTGAAATTTCATCTTTTCTGCCAGTTTTTGTGAGTTAACTCAGTGATACTAACAAGGGGAACCCAAGGAGTCTTGGAAACCAATTTTAATGAAACTTTACAGATACATGCTTTGATCGAAAATTTTAAATACGTGTCTCGTATTTTAGTCAAATGGGACCTGGGGCCCGAGTTAATGTCCATTTAATTAAAATATATGAGAAAATGTGATTGTATTAAAACCATTCTTGCAACGCCAATATACATTGTAGAAAATGTCACAACAAAGATATCAAAAGTATAGATAATAAGCTTTCATTTCCATTTTTGAACGAGTTAATAGCACTTTTCATTCAAAGTAAAAGTTATGAGCGATAGAAATTTAAGTTAATTTTTGAGCCTTAAAATTTAACGTTTACTTCAGTTGAAAAATGCATCCAAAATTAACTCGATGTTCGATCGTTCATAACTTTTCAACGAAAGGTGCTAATAACTTGTTTCATAATGCAAATGAAAGCTTATTATCTATACCTTTGATATATTTTTTGTAATATTCTCTACGATATATATTGGCCTTGCAATAAAGGTATCCATATTTCCACTTCTCATATATTATGATAAAATGGGCATTAACTCGGGCCCTAGGGCCTATTTGACTAAAATACGAGACACGTATCTGATATTTTCGATCAAAGAATGTCTCTGTAAAGTTTCATCAAAATCAGTTGCCTGTACTTCTTGTGTTCTCCTTGTAAGTATAATATAAAATATATGATCAGGTACAAAAATTTTTATTTTATTCTACAACGAAAAGACTATTATCATTTATTATGTTAATCCGTGCACATTAATTCATTGTATTATTGTTTTAATCTTATCTTCTGATCAATTCGAGAACATAGGTATAATGTCTAAAATAATCGACAAGCGGATTTATCTTCAAATAATCTTGACATTGGGATAACACTTTTTTATGCTACATGAATTTACTTATATAAATAAGTTTATTCAGGTTAATGTATGTATAAATGAATTAACTAAACATTACATTCAATAGTCGTTGCACAAACTATCACCTAAATGCGCCATGGTGGTGATCGACAAAGGACTTAGTAGAGAAGAAAAACAACAAGTCGTCGATTTACATAACGCACTACGGCGGAAGGTAGCAAATGGTGAAGAAACTCGCGGAAGTCCTGGTCCTCAACCTCGTGCAAAATATATGCCTAATCTGGTAAATATGATAATTACATATTATGTAATGAAAATAAATTTTATTACACACTTTTGAGATTTGTTGTTCAACGTTAATCGTATTTTTATCTTTGATAAACTACTGTTACTATTTCAGGAATGGGATGAGGAATTGGCAGAAGTAGCACAAAAGTGGGCTAATCAATGCGAGTTCCATCATGATCAATGCAGAGACGTTTGTAAGTAGAATGAAAAGACTATTTTATTATCATTATTCAAAGAAATTAAATAAATGTTGAAAATATTTTTATAATATTTCACTTTAAACATTGATTAATGTCACTTTCAAGGAAATTCATTAGTCATTCATCTTAAATTGCACTTATAATTGCATTTTCAGCACGCTTCAAAGTCGGCCAAAACATCGCTTACATCGCCACTACGGGAAATCTTCGCGATCTTAAGGTTGAAGAGATGATCAATATGTGGTACGACGAAGTCCAGTACTTCAGCAATCGGAATGTATCTAACTTCAAGTAATACTTTTTCAAATATAAGTGTAATCAATAACTGATCACTTATTAATTTACGTTGTTTAATATTTTACAGTGACAAAGGTGCTCAAGGTAAAGACGTTGGTCACTATACTCAAATGGTCTGGGCCAAAACAACTAAAATCGGTTGTGGTGCAATAAAATACAAGGATGGACAATCCAATAGATTTCACCTGGTTTGCAATTATGGACCGGCCGGTAACTTCATCGGCGAACCACTGTACGAAACTCGTTAACACACACTGTCATGAAATGCCTTTAAAATCTATTGCAACTCGTACATTTTACTACAACAGTATTTTAAATAACGTTCATGTAATCATCTTTAAACTGCGTTTTACTGTATAAACTATAAACTGTGTTTTTAGTTTGTTAGAGAAAGTTATGGAAACACAACAAAATTGAATCATGGCATTTAAGTCAATTTTCCGTAAAAAATATGTTTTATTTATATGCAAAATTGTCTAATTTTAATATTTATACTCTAATTATAATAAACATCAATACCACTCGAATAGAGGTTAACTGTGCAATGTATTTTGCGCACATGTTTAAGAACAGTCTTATAAAATAGGTATTGTTGGTAAAAGTTTAGAAGTTGTTCGTATATTTATTAGTTTGTATATTTATTAGTATCAAGTTTAATGTGTCACTATTCATTAGACGTAATAAACAATCGTGTACATATTTTTCGAAATATCTAAACCCCATCCAAGCTTGACAAATTCATTCATTTGACTTGTATTGATAATAATTTCGCTTTTTACATCTGTTGATACGTAATAGCAGTCAATTGAAATTTTAAGAATAAATATTTACACATCAAGAAGTAGAGTTTCGTCATAAAAAGCGTCATTTGCAAATTTAAAAATTACATCTCGCAAAATCATTTAAGATTCGGTAAATATTTTATAAATACCTTTGTAACGTGATGACAATGAGTCTTTTGGGAAACTCCACGAGATCTTACATGTTTGTTATGTATCAGGATTTATTTTAATACTCTATCTAAATAAAAAAAGGACTTAGCTATCAAATTAATGATGATTGATTAACTAAATTGCCAAAATGAATGAATACACTCACATTTTTAGCTATAGCTTAAAAAGAAATAGCAAAACTAAATCATACAATTTTCAATAATATAAATTTGTTAATAAAAACATAGTACAATAGTGTTTTTCGACACTAGTGGGTATGTTGGCTTTTTAACGCATGGGACGTTTATAATGGTTAATTGTGTGTATACATATATATATATATTTATGTATATGTAAGTGATTTTCGTCGAGCAACATTATATATAAAAATATATAGATTTACAAATAACATGTGAGGCACACGGGATCGCGTACACGCGCAGAGTTTGTGTCTTGGCCATTATCGTTTTACATACATCGAATAATATTTACACACGTGTTCTGCAGTATGATCTTTTTTAATTTTATTCTGAATAATATTATTGTTTTTTTTTTTAAACGTTTCACTTCAGACTTTATGATGTGTACAATCCAGAAAACGCATACATTAACTTTTTTTTTTTTTTTTTTTTTTTAAATGGTGGTTAAAAAGGGAAAAATCGATTCGCGACCATAGACATGCTCCAGATCCC
>UELV01098527.1:0-10855 GCA_900490015.1 Megastigmus stigmatizans | reverse complement strand
AACATGCACATGCATATATTTCTTTACATATAGGTAAAATTCACACTAGCCATAAAGCAGCTATGTTGAGGTACTATCTATAATTGAACGGACTGATCGTCCGACAAGGCAATGAACAATTATTAATCATTTATTACTTTAGGTACTTAATTATATAAATTACTTTTATAACCCTATTATGATGTAAAGCTATTTATAGACATATCTTTATAGACAGACTCATTTATATATATATATATATATGTACGTATGTCTTAAATAGCGCCAATTTTTGTAGAGTAAGAATTCCATCTTAAGCTGCGCCAAGTTCATCCTTTTTACGTGGAACCTCTCCGGAAAAAGCATGAAAATACTCTTAAAAAGGAGCGTAGAAAAACGGAATGTGCAATTTTTCGCATAGCTCTTCTCTTTCCACCTGCACACTCGAATCTCGCAAGCCTCAACAGCAATGAGACACTTGAGTGCGCAGCTCGCATTTCTTCCCAAACATTCTCTCTCGCCCAACGACCTTTTGTATTCGCAGACACACAGCCGAAGAATTGCGCACTCGGTACACCTTTCGCTGCACCTCTTTCTCCCCCTCCTCTCTCTATTTCTCTCTCTCTCTTTCTCTCTCTCTGTCTCTCTCTCGTTCTCTCGCACGACTTCCTATACGGCCGTATTTTCGGTACACACGGCGTCAATTCGCACACGATATTCCGTGAAAATTGAAATACGAAAAAAGCTGTACGGACCGCCGCGACTGCGGTGCAAGATCGAAAACGTCAGTCACGGTGCGCTAGACTGCGAAAGGAATGCGTGTGTGTGCGCGTGCGATGCGTTGCTGGAAATCCTTCGTTTTTTTTTCGCGAAATGCGAGCGCGCGCTAGTCCGGAAGCCGACGGTTATATTTCGACGGCGGTACAGGAGAGAGAGAGAGAGAGAGAGAAGCGCGACTACGACGCCGCGCGCGTTCAGTCATTTCGCCTGATGGCGCACGCGCGCAAAGCCCGCAATCGCTAGATCGCATCTGCAGCGCGCTGCAGCGCGAGAGAGCACGTTTTTATGACCTCTTCTTTGGTCGCGCATTTGTCTTACGCCGCCTGGGATTATGAAAATTTCATGGCTCTTCTTTGTTGCTCGAACACGGCCTGTGTGCAGCGCGCTTGTTGAGGTGTTGCTAGAGCTAGGGATGGTTAAATGTTTGGGATTTCATATGCGTTTGAGGTATAAAACATATACTTCTCCACAAATATTATGCCGATTAGATGACATTTTTGTCAAGATTGAAAAATATGTGTGTTCCCGATGGAATATAATAATGCAGCTAGGAAATGACTTCGAGTTACGAAGCAAACAGAAAATCACTTTTACTCCAACCTCATTTTTATTAAAAATTCGCATGGAATATATATTTGATAACAGCGATTCCGATGAATCGGAAACCAAACAGACATCAAACATCTGTTTGGCAATGCTTATTTTATTATTTTTCCTCATTCTAGCGCATAAAGTACACATTTCTCGCCCGGGTGCCGGGATATAGAAAACTGTGCTTTAGGCGCTGATATGACGGAAAATAGTATATGCACCACGGAAGGAAAATTGGTCAGCCCTATTTACTATGTACTATTTTAATACATCCATGCGTATATAATTAAATTGAAATATTCAACTGTAGAGTATTTATCATAGCTAAAAATGTATTGATCCGCATCCGTAGTAACGTGTATAATAAAACAATGGCATCAAATATCAAATGAAATAATTTGTATGTCGCATCAAAATAACGGCAATATCAAAACATTGAACATCACTCGAATACAAAATATTTTTCCCGAAAATGGTCCGTAATATATCTGCTCGTCGAACATTAAATTTATTATTATTATCAATTATTTCCATATAATTGCTTTGTTCTCGTTAAACCTTCGCCAAGAGCATAAAATACAAATATGAAAATTCAATGAAAACGAAGGATATATACCGCAGAGAGCGAGCGGAAAAGAATTGGCCTCGCGCACTTGAACGTTCGCTGGCCTGCAAGTGCAAGCATGCACGATGTACGCGTTACGTCCTGTTTTTTTTTGTTGCCTCTTCTCTCTATCTAACACGCACATTAATTAGAAAGAAAGTATGAATATAAGCTCGAGCTGCGTAGGTGCATAGCAGCAACAATGTTCCACGTCGATGAAGTCGCTAAAAGACAGCGGAGACTAATTGCGTTATTTATAAGCGGCACTGCAGTGCCGACGCCGCCGACGCCGCCGCCGCGTGCGTCATTAAAAAGGAGCAGTCGGCTAGCTCTGCTTATTCCTCTTAAGTGTGTACAGATAGGCGACAAACCAAAGTATACGTGAAAAAAGAAAATACTTGGGGACGGGCTCGGGTTTGTTGAAGCAGCTGATGCTAGTGACGTATGTTACTAATAAAATATAGTACACACTTATCTGTATATATATAGATGCGTTGAACGAGTGCTCTCAAGGTTAATGCGCACTGAACCGTATGAATCTGACGACAGAAAAGTAATTGGCTCGTTTGGATTTAGAACTTCAGATTTACACTCGTGGAAGCTACGACTACGCTGCTCAACTCGATATGTCTATAAATAGCTTTACATCATAATAGGGTTATAAAAGTAATTTATATAATTAAGTACCTAAAGTAATAAATGAGTAATAATTGTTCATTGCCTTGTCGGACGATCAGTCCGTTCAATTATAGATAGTACCTCAACATAGCTGCTTTATGGCTAGTGTGAATTTTACCTATATGTAAAGAAATATATGCATGTGCATGTTGTTTTAAAAAAATTAATTTTTTACGACAACGAGTGCATAATTGAATCCGTAATAGATGTTTGCATAAAATTAACGTATAAAAGAATAATAAATAATAATCGTTAGAGTTTATAGAGGAGAACACTATAACGTCATCTTTAAAATCTCGAGTAAATAATTTTGCCCGAACCCTCTGCAGATCCACAGTGCAGTCTCGAGAAATGAACATCGGCAGCGGCGACAACATTAATACATCGCTCGAGTCTTCAACGCGCATTTGCATAGGTACACGCACTGCACGGCACCGCTTACAGATCCATAAAGCGTAAGACCAAAAGAGAGGGAGAGAGAGAGAGAAAGAGAGAGAAAGATATACACCCCCTCCCTCAAATAATTGCGTTTATTAAAATGTTACGCGTTCTAGTTTTCGCGTGCGCCCATAACACCCACACTCACACACACGCAGACACACACACACATACACACATATGTATATTATACGTGTAGAAAAACGTGACCAGCTGAGCGTGGCTTCGAATACTCGCTTTGCAGGGAGTTGGAGGATCGCGCGCGCGTTTCCTTCCTGGCGCACGGGCGCGTGTCGGTTGCCGCCGCTGCATGTGAAGGATGCCAAGGTGGAGGGATACACACACACAAACACACACACACACACACACACACACACAGACACACACACACGCTCAGGCACAGCCAGACAGACACACGAAGGAGTGCTCGAAAAGAGTGATATGCTTGGAGTAGCAAAGCCCCGAGCGAGTCCTTTGCTCGACGAGTGTTATATGGAGCTGCTTCTGCGCCTGTTTTTTTTTATACTCTGCCGCGACCGCCCACTCGGATGAATGTTTGCGCGGCAGAGAGAAAAGAAAGCGCAAAGATGCGTATACACATACGTATACGAGTGTGTAGGTGGGTATGGATGGTTCCTTTTTTTTTTGTTCCGATGGAGAAATCGAGCGTCGTTGCTGGGGATATATCCCGGCTCAAAGTCATTCGAGATCGGTCTTGGGCTTCTGGCGAGGTATAGATAGAAAGTTTGTCGATCTTTCTCATGATTAGTTTCCTTTAACGATGCAGCGGTGTTGCTGCTTCTCTGTTTTTTCCTCCCGCCTCTTTTATATTGGCTTTCTCCCAAGTTTTTTTCGGCTGCGTGCGAAAAGTTAGAGTTTCCCTTTCGATGCATGATCCCGGCGCGTTTGCCACGCTTGTCTGATTTCAAGTTATGAGTGCCGTATCGGCTTATTCGATTCTCAAGCCTATAAAGTACACTGTGCGGAAAGCTTTCCAAGATAATCCACTGAATGTGTGAAGTATGTGTATTACAAAAAGGAGAGTAATTTTTGTATACCTAATGCACGAATGCACTTGTTTGATTTCAAAAGAAAAATTGTGAATGCAATTCTAGATATTTCTCGTAATAAATTCGAGAGATGAAATCTCATTTCATATTAATAAAATATATTCAAATGTAGGATTAGAAACGTGTAATTGTGTAAAATAATTATAGGTATTATAGAAATTGAAAAAAATGCCATAGATAGAGGAGTCTCTCTTTAACCATAATATTAAAAGTAAAAGCAGTAGCGAAAGCTAGTCATATAGAAAGGCGTGAAAAGGGTGGAAAATAATAATGAAAGGTAAGATAAAGAAACGGAAAAGACGGTAGTCCGAGGTAAGGAACGCGACCGAAAGCTAGGAGCAATAGCTGCGCGCGAGACTATTCGCATGTACACCGTCGGCCTGTGCAGTGCTCGCAAAGTTTTAGTGCGCGGCGGTGGCGGTGGCGACGTTACAGGCGCGTGGGCACCTGAGAAAGTGCGCCCAGACCGGCGAATAGTCCGAGCATATAGAGGCGCTGCAGCTAAGATAGTGACCCTCGTCGTCTATGCGTGCAGTGCATTATTCCCTTTCGAGAGAAGCTACACCCGACTATGTATACATGTATATAGGCAAACACCCGTGAGCACCGTCTTCTTCTTCTTCTTCTTCGATTTTTTGCCGCGAAAACCCTTTCACGGCTCGTCAACTTCGATCAGAGGCTTTTCTTTTTACGCCGCCTCGCTCCAACCCCCTTGCAACTTTTCTGGGTCGATATTTCGCTTTTTACGATTATCTCGTGTGTTCCATTGAGAGTGGAATAGGGGAATATATGTAATATACATTGTGCTGTGTGTGTGTGTGCGTGTGTGTGCGTGAAATGCAATTGTGATGTGCCTTGTAGAAAGTTTTTATTGTCGAGATTCTGGTCTCGCTTCGTCTTTTCTACCAACTAATTGCATCCTTTATGGAAATTTCTAGATGTCGGAATATTTTTTCGTAATTGTATCTTAGATTGATTTTTATTGCTTTAAAAGGAAATCCAAAGTTTGTTCACTTGATGTATACTCTTTAAATTTTAATCAGTGAGTAGTTGTACAATTATCACTGCAGTTTTAATATTTTAGTAATCGACTAAACATACATATTTTGAAATAAAATTTTCACCTTTCTTCTTCTCTTTATACGCGTTATCGTAGTTTTTTTAGCGTTTACGTTGTTGTTCATTAATTAGCATCCAAACAAGTAGAAACATAAATTGATTTTTGCGAAAAAATGTATACGTAACTTTGTGAAAGTTTACGACAAATAAGGTCTAATTGAATAGAGGAGAGTTGCGCGGAACGCGTAGGGCTTTCCGACTTTTTTGCTGAACCAAGCAATTAATTGTCACTTTTTCGTTCCATGAAGAAAATAGTTTTTACAAAATTGGAGCATTTATTGTTCTGGTTTGCTTCTGTGCGATAGCTCTTGTTTTTCGACTGATGTCGAAGCAATTTTTTTATACTAATATTTCATAAATGGAAACGCGATAAACTTACTTATTTAAAATAAAAAAAAATAAGTAAATATAAATTTATTTAGAGATGTTTAATTTGAACCATGAAAAACGAAGTGCCCCCCTACACTTGCTAATTCTAATGGAATTTAAAAAAAGAACAGTATTCAACATTTTGAATGGTATAAATGTCGTCGTGAAAAAATGTTGCAATGCATCTTAATTGCGCATTTTCCGTATTAAAATTACCACGCGAACAAGCGAATTGCGAGCGTAAAAAAAAGAAACTCGCGCAGCTATGAAAATCCTCTCATTTTTATTTTAGCGTCGAGACCTTGCGCAGGGTTACGCCAGCGGTAATACGAGCCTCGTAAGAGAAACAGGGGAGAGGAAAGAGAGAAAAAAAAAATAAGAAAGATAGTATCTTGCGGCGGAGGAGATAAGGGAACAGAAAACAGCGGAAGAGAAGGTGAGCGAGCGCGCGCGCGCGCGCTTTTACGAGTTTCGGTTTCGGCTCGGCTAGTTTCGATGCTTTCCTCCGCGCTGCGAGACCGGATCCCGTTTTATCAGGATTGAAGAGTTCAACTGCAAAACACTCGGGTGACGTCAGCCTTGCAAAATATGAACTTTTTGCACATCTAGATAAAGTGTTGGGACATTAGAACGAAACGACTTCTTCTGTATATCGATGTGTACTATCTTTTTTGAAAGACCTATCAAACTTAATTCTTTTCTAGGTATAACGTTCAAAGAGGAAGTGAAAGTTTTATCATGTAACCGTAATTGAGTATGGAAGCGAGATTAAGTACAGTTCTAATTGTAAATATAGATAATATAATTATACGTGATATGTCTCAATTCAAATACTAATAGTTATAAAGAAGTCGTTTCATTCCAACATCAACACGACACACTATAAGTACGCAATTAGCTCAACCTCCATCTTATCTTATTCTCATCCAAATTCAACGGCACACGCATTCGCGCGTGTCGGAAAAACACGTAAATGCGTCGCCCTGCCGATTCGACGAGCCTTTATATGCACTGGCGTAAAGCCGTTGCCGCAACTGTTGGTAGCGGCACCGCAGGTCCCACCAATTCCTCCGTTACACGTTGCATGGACATCGCATCCCATCCAGCATATATAAGTACTGGAGATGCGCGGCGATAGAACGAGACCATAGAAGACGAGCCGTGCGATGTGTGCACAGTACGCGACTATTAACCCCGTTCCGTTGGTGGCACTTTTACGAGACGGAGCCATCACCAGTGGCCACTTCCCTATAGCGCATGGCCGCACGCATCTATGTATATCCAGGATATTGCTTTCGGTGTCCGCAGGATTGGTTGGAAGGGTAAGGGGAAAAGAAATTCCTATTTTGGCAGGACATGGGGGAGATGCGACATTGGACCGGGGGTTATCTTTTTTTTTGTGCGCGCCGCAGTTCTGCCGTTCCGGGCACAATGTTGGTTGAATTTATTGTGATGGAATATTTTTATGGCGCTCCGAGGGAGGCCTTGGCCTTTTTTCAATACGCGCTTATCAAAGGTGTAGTTTTATGGGGGACTCGGGAACGTTGATTACGAATCTGATAGAAAAATGTTGAATTTTAGAAGGGAGGGGAGGAGGAGGGGGGGGGGCTTGAGCTTGTTCGAATAAATGTCGATGAGGACGTTATCTGAAATTTCAAAATTCATAGACTTTATTAATACTTTCCAAGACTATAAATATTCTTCAAGGTATATCGTACAAATGTGAAGATTTTGTGTCTCTTTTATCATTTATCAAAGTGCCGAATCGAAAGTGTCTACAGTTTCACCTATAATTATAATACTAAACTTTCAATAGGACGAAATACAAGATTTTAGTTTTTTAAAATTGTACCTCTTCAATAATATCGAGCCCAAAATACCTAGAAAATAACCTTTTCTCTTATTAAGCTTGTAACTATTTAAAAAACGTATTTATAAAATTCATGCTATTTCTCTATTTTAGAAGCAGTCCGTGGTATATTTATAGATTTATACCGAGCTCGTTTCGTGCTTTATGTAAATCTGTAATTTGCACTTTATTATGAAGAGTGTGTTAAGAAATGTCGTAGTGAAACCGCATTGGATTATTAATAACATATAATTAGAAAAAGTTATTTTAATATATGAATATAATAATTTATTTGCTGGAATTCATAATTTTTTCAGGTACTATATTTAAAGCTGCTGTCAGGTCGTAAAAACTTATTAATGAGATCATCGAAATTGATTAAAGTAATTATATCGATACCCCATTAATGATGTTAACAGGTTACATTATTGAAGCAGTGATTTTTTTTAAAAGGTTCAATTACGCTATAAAGAAGCTATCATAACTTGATGAAGCCTTTAAATTTGGTATTTGAAATTGTATATTTAAACATGATATATAATATTTGTTGCAGAACAATATTTATTACAAACAATATTTATAAATTGATGATGTATGATGCGTTCAATTAATTTGGTTTCGGTATTTTTTTATTACATGCGAAGATCTGAAATTCATGCCGTGGCAAGTTAAAATGAATTTTAGTTGAACGATTTTGATTAAATGTTAACTTGTACATCATATTGGAATTGTTATTCGTGGTATTTTGTATTTTATTCTGTAGCCTACACTTCAACTATTAAATATCGAATGTAACAGGATCGCACAAGAGATTATATTTCAATCAACGTAATTTATAAATAACGAGATCACAACAAATTAAAGGTTATATTTCTCAGTTAGTATCAACTATTTTGTCTGGTTCTCACGGCAAGAATTTTAATGAATTATTTTTTGCACTCCCATAATTAAAATTAGTTGAAACTTTATGAAGGTTAATTTGTATGAAAAAGCTGGGCAACATTATACTACATCATAAACTTTATAGGACTGCGCGCAATAAATAGTCGGGAAAAAATGGGATCACCTTCGATCATTCGCCATTTTTAAATATTCATAATCCTTAATTAAAATTCTTCCATTTGGAGAAACGCCGGCTCGAATGTGGAACGCGCGCGCGCGATAATCCGAATAAATTGTTCTCCACTATATACCGCCGCACGAAGTAACAAGAAAATTAAAAAAGGAAAAAAAAAAGAAAAAAAAAAAGGAAAATGCGCTGAGGGATCGGAGATAATCTTTCATATCGAATACTCCGCGTAAATTCTCAAATTGTCCGGGACTTAGAAAAGCCGATAATAAACCGGGAAATAAGTGCGAGACGATAATTTAAGCGAATCAACATCTTTATCCGCAACAGCTCGTTCGCCTCTGCTACATAACTGCAAAGCGCGCGGCACGGGAAATAAGGAGCGCGGAGTCGCGCACAGGCCAGCGCAGAAACGCTACAAAGTTTATATGCATCGACCGCAAATTGACAGAAGATGGGTTTGTCTTAAAAGTGTGTAGAAATCGTAAAAGCCGTGAATTACTGCGATTGAGGGAGAGGATGAGAACCGCCGGGCGGATAGAGATGGATATAAATATATATATATATACATAAAGCGAGCGAAGGTGCAGATAGAGATAAACACGAGACAGATAGGAAAAACCGCAACGTGAGAGGATGAGAGAGAGAGAGGAGCTCGTCGATTAAGTGGAACTGCGGCGTTCGGGTTTTGCGCGGCTGCAAATTAACGACTGCGACGCCCAGGCATAAAGTAACGAGCGACAAGAGAATGCGTGGTCGATACATAACGATTATATTCCAGACTTTTTCTCCCCTTCCCCCGAAGTTTTCACCGCCGGCATTAAGTGCGTTATATTATAATACGTCAACCTCATTAATTTTCGTAATTTTGCGAGGCAAAACGACCTGGATATATTCTTTTGTATTTGTTTCGCACGGGAATGCAATGAATCGGGATCTGTTATGGTTTAGCATACCGACGCGTGTGTTAAATACCAGTTGATGATTGTTAATTTGCTTCAAGTATACAACACTTTTGATAGCCACCTATAAACCGGGTCTTATAATTTCTATTTTATATAATTCTATGAGCAGGAATTGTTATATTTTTCCATAATCCTTTTTGTGATTTATCACATCCATAACCATTCACTATCATGATTTGTATAAAATAAAAACATTGACATTGACACTGATCAATCTATATTTACTTATTCAAATAGAAAAAGTGCAGTGTGCGACCACGATCTTTAACTAATCGGTGTAAGGTCTGTATAGCCGCGGCAAATACCTTGCGCTCACTCTCCCGAGGAAACACCGCGAAAAAGCAAATAAGTCGTTAAATGCAAGGTCCTGGGAAGAGTCGCAAAAAGCCATTGCAATCAGCGAGGGTGTATAGAGGCGATCGTCCAAAGACCTGCAGCCAACGCCAAGCTTTCCCGCGCCCGATGACGTACCAACTAGACTATCCGTGTGCCTCGCTGCACACATACACACATCGAAGACAAAGATCCAGCAGCGCAATTGTCGTGAAGACGTCGGACGTTTTCCCATAGACTCGTTTCCACTCGGCAACGCAGCCGAACGTTCCGGACTCTTTCGATAGTAAATGGCCGAGGCGCACTTTTTGTCCAATCACCGCGTGGGTGGTGCGAGAGTGGTAAGCTACTGAGAGGAGAGTGAGGCAGAGGGAGAGAGAAGGAGAGGGAGTGAGAGGAAGAGGGAAGGGTTTGTCCCAAGTTAAATCGAGTTGTGGGAAGCTGAAGGCAGCGGCGGCGAAGGTTCCGCGCCGCGCCGATGAAAAATCACCAACTTTTGCCTGGCGGCGGTGGCGGCGCGCGCGATATACCTATACTCTTGCGACTGGCCGTGGTGCGCGCGCAAAAAACCAGGTATTCGGTTTTTGCTGTCGCCCTTCGCTTTTGCTCGCCTCCCCCCTCCCCCCCTTTTTTCATCTACTCTTTTTAGCCCGGGAACACCGTTTTTCTCTTGTTACATTATATATATATATATACGTGTGCGTGTATACGCGGTTTCGAGACAGACTTTGTACACAGGGGAAAGTGAACCGATATAATCTTTTAATCTCTGGGTTATATGCCTTCCTCACATTCGTGCCAATTTTGTCGGGTGTATATGGGAGTAGGTAAGCTGGGGGGGTTCTGGCTCAATGCATTTCTGGCTCAGCCTGATTTCAGGCAAGGGATTTCTGGCTCAATGTATTTCTGGCTCAGCCTGATTTGCATCGCGGGTCTGCCGGCGCGTACTGTGGTTCTAGAGCAGCTTGATTTTTTTTTTCAGGCAAGGGATTTCTGGCTCAATGCATTTTC
>UELV01098525.1:0-16160 GCA_900490015.1 Megastigmus stigmatizans | reverse complement strand
TCTCTCTCTCTCTCTCTCTCTCTCTCTCTCTCTCTCTCTCTCATGTGTACCGAGCAACGATTACACGATCCGCTATTTAGTGGAAGAGTTTGTGCCCTGCACTCGCAATGAGTCGGGAGAAAGAAAGAAAACTGAACGCTTGTATGATAAGTATACCTTGCTCATCGTATAAGGGGACATTATATAGATTAGCTCGGCTTGTTTATATATATATATATATATATATAATACGAGCATCGTTATAGAAATGAGGGACGAGCTTATGGGTTTTTCTCTCGGCGAGAGCCAAGTGTTCCTGTATGTGTTCGTCCAGTGCTTTTAGGTGCTATCTGGATACATTATACTAAAGTGGTGTGTAATGGACGCAAATACTTGTCTAATTACACGGCTTTGGTATGCCACGACGGGTTTACGCGTGGTTATTTTTCTCACACGCATTTCAAAACTGTAACCAATTTTTCTCGTTCGCGACAATAATGAAACGATAAATAACTATGTAATAAGGAGGTTGGCTAGTGGTATAGGCACCAATTTTGAGCTGCGGTCAATTACTGATGTTTTATATATATATACACTCGTAATTCAAAGGAACAACGCCGCCTTTTTTGTGCACATACTTTTACAATTGTCTGGACGATTTTCAGAAATAAATATACCGAAGGGACCCATTTTACATAATCTCTTTTAAAGCATTTTTTGTTGATAGACAGTTATATATACACAGAGCTGCTCAGTGAAAAACTAAACTGTTGAAAATATATGGATACCATTTTTATTGACTTATTATTAAAAGTGCCGAGTCTGAAAATTGATAGCAACCGATTCGTGTAAACGATTCTATATAAGCGCAAAAATCAACCTTGAACGCGGGACGCAGCTGCAGCTACTCAGTTTCTCAAAGCTTACACATACACACTCGAAGCACAACTGAAGCAACGACCAAAGCTCTATTCGAACTTCCAAAATATATATATATATATATATATACATATATAGGGATATACAAATCACGCTCCATAAAATTCGCTGCACTTTTGATAAGTAATTTCCATACATATTTAAAAATCTTATAACATATATATATATATCTCATTTAAGGATCAACAGTGCAATCTTTATATAATAACGAACTCCAAGAGCAAAAATTCTCAAATCGCAACGTGAAGCAGCGCATATATATATATCCCTTCGATCTTCCGCGCTCTCGACATCGCCGTATAAATTACGACCGCATGCAGCTCTAAAAATCGGTAAAGAAGCAACTCTATACTATACGATGGCCACATGTGCAGCAGCAGCAGTAGCTCGGAGTCTCGCGCTGGCACACACTGCAGGCGCGTGAGGTTCACCGCATCATATTATACACACGCAGATAGAGAGAGAGAGAGACAGAGAGTAGAGGCGCAAGTGCAATCGAGGAGCTGCACTGCGACTGCACGACGACGACTGCGGGACGTAAATAGTTGCCCCTATCCTCTCTCTCTCTCTCTCTCCTCGCCGCGTGTGCATGTAGGCATATACGTCGTGGCCTGCTGCACATGTGTGTATAATAGAGAAGTGCATATAGCCGAGGCCTTCCTCGCGTGCATTCGTCATTTCAGGAAGGCCCCTTGAGAGATGCGTCGTACCATATATGAGCCCTCGCTCTTGCACTGTTCCGTCCCGCGTTTAGTCTCTTTTTGCTTTTCCGCCTAGTTGCGCGACTCTTCCGCTATCTCAGTTGCACTGCTACTGCTGCGCACAGTAGAAACATGCAGCAGCGGCCTTTGAATCGTTTGTTATTTCCCCCGTTCCTTATTTCCTTTAACGATCGGTCGCCTCGACTATATATAGGTACCTTTGGTCTTTAATCACAATTTTGAATTAGCCTATAGTGACACAAAGTCGCGACCGATCAGCTGTTTCGGTACATATGCGAACGTGCGAACTGCAGACAAACGTCGAGGATAGTATGCAGCTTCTGATGCCCGATGAAATTTCGCATGAAGGCTAGGATCGCTGCGGGATAAAACAACCCAGTCGGAGTAATCGCGGATATATTATAATTCCCTCGTGATGTGTATATATATATATATATATATACTGGGGAAGGAGAGAACGAGTCGAAAATGACTCGAGATCTGTGCATAATAAATAAGACTCAAGAGCGTATATAAGCGTATACGCGCAGTTGAGAGCTGCGGACATATGCAGAGCTGTGTGCAGAGCAGTGCGGATGATCAGAGTCCATCGTGATGCTATACAACTCGCTGCATATCGAGGTCTATTTCAGGCGCGCCAACGGCCGAGAGCTCCGATGATGAGCGCCTCATCCGAAAACGTTTTGCTACTGCCGACAACTGCACCGCGCGCCGCGACAGAGATCGAGCATAAAATCTATGTAGTGCAGCAGTGCCTAGCGGCTTTGTATTTTGTACATACACACATATATATGTATACTGCATGACGACCAGGGATATAGTCGAATAACCGGTGGCCGACGCCAAATTGGCCAATATCGCCTTCGCGTTTCACAACCGCAGTATATATATATATATATATATATACCATCGCGGCTTGTCTGCAGTCGGACTTGCTCTCGCTCTCTCCCTCGCGTGACGGAATCATTACGAGCCACGAGTACAGGCGCACCGAGTGAAAATCGATCGCGACTCTCTCGCCCCTATACACACACACACATATACATGTATATATATATACATAAGCGAGCATATTCGCTTAATCCCGTTAAAGCATTAGCAGTGGAGGTTGACGCCTTGCGGTCCGCGCTTATAATACGTATACAGTGTCTCGCGGTCGCGGTGCATGTATAATACACACACACACATATATATATATATATATAAACCACTGCACGCAGATCGAGACGCAGATTCGAGAGCGCTCTTCCATTATATGTGCAGAGTGTGAGCGGCGGCTGCGGCGACGGCTTTTCGCGATCGTTCACGCACACCATCGCGCACCGTACTTATATTATATGCTGCCAGCGCGGATAGAGAGAGGCTTTCGGGACTGATTGCAAAGTCGCCGGAATTTGTAATCAGCTGAAGTTGACTGCGTCGAGCGCGACATTCTTCTGCGAGCCTGTGCACTTATACCGCGTAGCAAGCGATGCGTTTTATCCTCCAAAGCTCCTCGTTATGTTGCTCTTTCTCTCTATCTCTCTATCTAGTCTTGAGTGAATGCAGCGAGACAAAGAGAGCGAAACTCGTGTATACGAGTGACGAGGCGAGAATTATATATATTCTGATATCGGGTACATGGCGAGCGAGACATTGAAAGTGAATGAGCCACTGCTTGCTCTACTCGGAGTTTCGGAAAAACTGCTCTTTGGTCATTTGTCTTGTATTTCTTTGATTATCGATGGAAATAGGAATTCACATAAAATCACTTTTAATTATATAGGAAGTGTAAGTATTTCAAGATTGTTCGTATAGTTTTATTTATAGGTTTTAACGATAATAATGCGTCACAAATTGGGTGTAAATATGCTCACGTGCCATAAAGGAATATAAAATCAAATAATAAAATATGATGAAGGTTCCGCCATACAGGTCGTGTGCCACATTATATCACAAGAGGTAATATTTAATAGACTCTCTCGAGGCGTCTCTTCGACTTATTTATAGGCCTCTGGAATTTTCATAAAACCGCACTGATTTACAACGAAATTACCAACCGAAGCAAAGCCCTGCACTGCTGCAGTGTGGCGTTAAATTTAAACTGCACAAAGCGCGCGGTGCCGGCTTACATATATATATAGGAGGGAACATGACGCGTGTCAAAATGCGCCGTGTCCGGCGGCTGCTCTCTGCACATCTCTAATCTGAAAAGTGGTTAGCGCTCTGGCACACGGATGCGCCACGTTAGCACACGTGCGGTGCCGGCTATATCTATATATGCTCCGTGTCCGGCAATACCCGCCGCGCTGCACCTTCTTTTTATCTACTGCACCGACACGTGTAGAAGCTCGCGGGGTTGACGACGCGCGTGAACCTCTTTTTTTCACCCACTTCTCGGGATTTAACGACTGCTTTGTTTACGTAAACAACGTCAAATCGAGTTAGAGGACGAGCGGCGCACTTGTACGTATATACGTGCTTTAAAGGTAAACTGAGGTCAGCAAAAGGTCTTTTTTTGTTTCACCGACTCTGTACAATTCAATTATACCTGTGTGTGTGTGAGTGCACGTACGTTTTATCCTTGAAAAGTCCGGATTTTCGTAAAAAAAAATTGAAGTCTTGTAGTGCGACCTGGGCCGTCGCTTTTTCTATCATTGAGTTTAATCTATTTATGCTCGAGAATATGTGTAGGCTCTGCGCTTGAAGGTTGAACGCTGTCGAAACATTAGCCAGACCACTTTAATAATCATTCCTCTCAATTATGTATTAAACATATTTGTTCTTAGAGTAAAGTTATCAATTCTTCGTTCCCTGCGCTATATAACGAAAATGAGTGACGTAATATATTTTTACGTCACAATGGTCTGTATATCGTCTCGTTAAAACGATGTATACGAATTCGGAAAAAGTTTGAAAAGTCGAGTAAATCGAGGAGAAATATTTGCATAGGACTTGAAAGATATTTATGTGTGTCGAGTGATTGAGAACGTTCGAACCAATTTCCTTCTGTAATCTATCTTTGGATCAATTGAGTCATTACTTTTAAACATTGGTAACGTAAAACTCATTATCTAACTAATGTTCTATAGACATAATATGCGATTATTCTGTATTTATCGGTGCAGTTTAACTGCATGCTCTAAGTAATGACTCATTATTTATTAATACTTTAAAAAATCTTTTTCGTTTCTATTATCACCAATTATAATTCTAAATTAAATTAAAATATACTCTTAGATGTTTTAAGAAAGAAGATTTATTAATTAAGAATTTAAAAAGTTTCTTTTTTACTGATTATAAGAGTATATACGTAATCTTACATTTTAATTATTCGAATGGAAAGAGATCTGAAAATATTTTTCTCTCACAGCCTCGATCATGTAACAATTTTGTCAGATCTCCTCACAGCCATTTAATAATTATGTTAAATGAATAATTCCGATGCCGTCGAGCACCACCCTAAAACAACAAACTGTAAAAATTATTTACACGTGCCAACCATTTCTATCAAGTCTTACGATTCACAGCAACATAGCGATTGGTATTAAAAATACATTTTCCCTTCTATAGAATACGTATTATATAGAATATATATATATATTCTATATATAGGGCGCGTCAGTGTTTACGTCAATCAGCTGCAACGAAGCACGCTTTATACACTAGAAGAATATATAGGCGGCCGAAAAGCATCGAGGCGCACGCGCAAAAAAAAGTCCCGTCAGGCTCAGCGGTGGTCCAGTGTATACCGAGAAAATATATCTCTCACGAGGGGGAGAGCGAAACGAAGACGAAGCATCAACAGCAGCAGCAGCAGCGTGTTTTTCTATACGGGACACCACACGAACGAAATATGGATCGAGTCTCTCGCACGGCAGTCGAAAAAACAAGATGGTAGAAGGTGCAGCTGACGGAAGTTAGAACAACGAGTTCGATGCTATAGATCCGAGTGTGTGTGTGTGTATAAGAGAAATGCATCGACGACGGTGAAATTTTCTTCTATACACTATGCGCGCAGTTGCGTCGACGACGAGCCGTCGCTCAAGTCAATGGAAGCGGAAGCTTGAATAAGCGATACGCAGTTACAACGTAATCGCGTTCTCCTTTCTTTTTACTCTCCCGCCTCTGCTCCTACTGTTGCTGCTATACTTTTGCTTTCCTCACCGCGGCACCGGGGATTTTTGTGAAATAAAGCAAAGTTTTTTAAATCCTCTAATGCTATATGGCAAGAGTACAGTTTCGTGAATTCGATATATATTGCAGCAGCCTCGGGCAATAAGTAGAAGCTGATCGAACGGTTATCGATTTACATTGCGCTTGTTTTGTAAAACGAAATTCTATCGGAGCTTTTCTCGATTATGCGTTCTTGCTCGGTAATTCCAGATAAATAAGTCTTATTCATCTTCCGTGCAGTAAGAAATATCGGTATTAAAATCAGTTACAGAATACGGCGGAAGAAACGTTGATGTTCAATAGAAAAATACTTTCGCACGTGTTTATATTATGAGAAAGTACGTAATATTCCGGTTACGTAAGTCATCGATCGACCGTTTGTTTGCATACCATGTGTTTCAATTTACATGGTAATTAAAAAATCTATTTCAGGCGAATTTATTCGGAATAAAAGGCATCATCAACGGTATATAATAAATTTGTTTTTCATTATGGAGTAACGATTTCACATTTAAATTGCGCTCGGTATGTTTACTTCGAAAAGACTTTCGTTCAACTCCAGCACGGTTTCGTAATTGTTAAGTCACCCGAAGATTACAGCACGGTTGGGAAATCTTGCTTCGATCAAATTTAATTATTAATAATTAAAGTGGAATTCGTCGATAGATTTGTGTAAAATAAAATTATAGAATTGCTTACTCGGCGCGAGAGATATAGCTTGAGTTTGATACCATAAAATTAGTTCACGCTTCAGAAATACCTTACCATAATTAAAAATTACAGCTTACGCAGTAAAAGTAAGACAGTAAACACAGTAAAAGAGGATTAAGCCTTATTGCGGCAATATATAAGAATTGATTCTTACCTGTTCTAATTTTTAAATTTTTATTACTATTAATTTGCGTGTATATTTTTTTTAATGGAGTCAATTAATTACGTCATTAAATAAAATTATACATTTGCCATTTTATTCCAGATTTGGAAAATAGAAATAACGCTTATACTTGTATTTTTATTTGGAATAATTATTATACGTATAATCTATTTAAACTATTTACTTCAAGATGAAACCTTTACAGGTCTTTTAGAATCAAATGAAACCTTAAACATTCTATATATCGCTACCTAGTTTTTATTAACTTTTGTGAATTTTAATCTGCATATTTTACAAAATCAGAATGAATTACTGTCCTTTTTCGAAGTTTTCACGCCCAACCGATTCCACAAGCAAGGTTCTAATCGATTTCCAGCGAAAAACCATGCAGAAACGAACGCTTATAAAACGCTCCGTATACAAAAGGAAGTATAGTACAACGTACACTCGTGGAGGGAGTTTTGGCATATCGAGAAAAGCAGCAGAGTACGAAGTAAGCAAAGATACAGTCTCGGAGGGAAGATCGCTACTGCACCGCAGTCGAGCGTAAAAATGCCCGACGCACGCGACTGGAAAATATGCGAGAAGAGAAAAACAATGGGCAGTTCGCGAAACGAGCACTCGAACCTCTACGTTCACTACTACTGACGATTTATATACGTGTAAGCGAGAGAGAGAGGGGGGAATAGAAGGAGAGGGAGGAGCTAATTAAAGGCGACGTTTCGAGCGCGAGTATCGTTCATTGAATCTAATTAGCGAAAGCCTCGCGACAAAAACAATATTCGCCTCGTTGACGATGTGACAGCGTCGACGAGTCCAGCTCTTCGCGAAGGTCACGACTTCCCCCCCCCCCTCTCCCTCTGTCTCTCATTCATGCAAATAATAGTTTATCGACTGATCGATATTTTTTTTTGTATTCGCGTTATACAGGATTCGTCCCTTTCCGATACACCTTCCCTTCGATTTCCCGATTTGCACTCGTTCTGTGTCTCTCGCCGTAGCGACTGAGTCTGCTGCAGACATATTTCGTCTGTCGAGGTGGTTAGTTTAGCTATAGCAACGAAAATCGACACGAGCCAGTTGAAATAGAGCGAACGAGAAAGAGAGAGAGAGAGAGGCTGCGCGCGATAAATATATATATGTGAGCGAGTGTCGCCGACGAGCGAGCGATTAAGCCTCCGGCGATATATACGCGCGGGCGGAGGAAAATATTAGTTTTGAATTTATACGCGACATGATACTGCTCCATTTTAGGAGACCTACAGAGACAAGAGAGATTATTTGCATGAGAGAGAGAGAGAGAGAAGCAAAAGGCTCGTATAGCGTCGAATGGAAATTCAATTTGCCTTTGCGGAAGCGATAACGCGTTCTTAAAATGTAATTGTAGTTTTACGAGTGGGCTGCTTTGAGTCGCGAGCGTATCGCTACTTGCTGAGAGCTGCGTTGGAAAAGTATAAAATCGATTGCTTCATTTCTCTGGCCATCATAAGTTTTCTTCTCTCTCCGTCTCTCACCCTCGGCAAAGTAATGCTTACTGTTATTGACGAACGTATAGTCATTTTTTTTTGTAATTTAGCGTTATCGCAGAGTAAGCAGAGTGTGTGCCATACTCTCATTATCGCGATTTTCTTTATCGTGTGCAAATATGGGAGAGACATAACATATGTTTCGAATATGCGCGACTAATTTCTTCTCTCTATTTTTGGTAATGCAAGAGCTCTCGTTACTCGACACATACATGCTTTTATGACTGTATGTGCTGTAATTTAGGATAATAAAAATTTACAAATGGACTTTTTGTGATCTTGAAATGTAAGTATCTAATGATTAGATTGTGAAATACAAGTCAACATAACCTAAAACTATCTCGAGCAATTCTTTATTTTTTTTCCCCTTATGATCTTCGTTCAAACTCTGAATATACTGGTGTATTTCGAGTAATGCAGTGCTATAAAAATACCGCTGGATAAGCATTTTATATACTAATTTTCGAAATATTACAAAATTTATGCCAAATATATGTAGAAAGACATATATTAAGAAAAATTAAAGCCTAAATTAAATTAAAATTAAATGAAAAAGGCCATCAGAAAACTATATGTGTTAATTCAACAGCGTAAATTTCTTCTCGCCTTTTAACAACTACTACTATGCTATGTTATGACTTATAAATTATATATACGCGTACAGCTGTTTATTGGCACGATGTGTTATTATGATTTTTCGCAATATCATAAATTAGTTTAATATACATTTTCAAAACTTAAAGAACAAATGCAGGGTAATTTAGTTTCCTAATCATCATCGCTATTCCGACAGATTCCATTAGTAAATAATCTAGGTTGCAAGGGTGAAGGTTTAATGTAAAAAGACCACAAGTGTGTAGGATGCATAATATACAGGAAAAATAATGCGGGAGCGTGCGGATCAGAATATAAGCGCAAGGGGGAAGGGAGGGGAGGAGAAGGGCATAGAGGCTCAAGATAAAATGAAAAAGATACCCAGAAGATTAGAAAGGGAGTAAAAACGCGTAAGATCAATGCTAACGGCGTAAATAAGACGGGAAGCAGTGCCGAGAGGAATCGAGAGAGAGAGGGGAGGGGGAGCAAAGAGAGTAAGGTGAGCTGTCGAGACAAAGAAGCGGAGCAAGGAAAGAGAATACGCGTATTCGCCGTATAAGAGGAAAAGCACCGTTCATCGAAATAATGCCCGGGACAAGTTGTAGAGACGAGATAAAGAAGAAAAAGAATGCAAAACGGAGTCGCCGCGCGGAGGATGAAGTGAGTAAGCGGAACAGGACAACGGAGCTTCTGCGGCTGTATAGAAGGAAAGGTGTGCGCAGTGGGTGGATACACACACTCGAAAATTGTAAAAAACATTTATCCAGAAGGAATAATTAAGTAGAAGGAGGCAATGAACCGCTAAAACATCTCCACGCAAAAATGCTAATTGAACGAGGCAAGAAGAAACAAAAAAAAAAAGAACAAGAAAGGAAGGGGCAACGGCACACAGCTCTCGGAGCTCGCGAGTCGGACAAAGGCACGAAGGTAAAAGGAAAACGAGGAAAAAGTATACTGTGGCATATAAGCAGCAGCAGCAGCAGCAGCGCAGACTGGTCGCTGCCGCAACAGCAAATATACACACACACACACACGCGCGAGCGAGCATCGCACAACCTGTTGGCGGAAAAATCCGGAGTCCGTGTGTTGTACACCCGTATACTTAATTATTTGGCCTCGTCTCGCGCGCGCACTCCGCAGATCCGAGCCAATTCTAACTGTCTCTCTCTCTCTCTCTCTCTTTCTAGCTGTATATCAGTATACTCTCCGCGCGCACAAATATCATCTTTTTCTCGGGGCGGCTCTTATCTGCCATTGTTTATCGCATACACACTCGCGCGCGCGCGTATGTGTATGTGTGTGTGTGTGTGTTTATACGCACGTTGGATGTGATAGCGTGACCGAGAAAGCTACGGAGTACCTATATAGGGACAGAACAAATCGTTGCTAGAATTTCATGAAAAAATCGATCGTTCGCTTCCTTGGTGCGTAATTGTTGTTGCTCGCGGCAGCGGCGCTCGCCCGTTCGCGACTGCACACAGTGTTTCGCAAGCTACCTACCGATTTGCGAAAGGGTGAAACGAGAGCTCATATATATGTGCCTATACATACCGTGCAGTACAGCAACGCGCGCGCACACAGAGACATAGAGGCTAGCCCTGGCTCTAAAACAATGGTGGCCCGCGCTTAATTCGCAGACCAATTTAAAAAGCGGAGCAAAACAATGCACACAACCACCCCCCGCAGACACGTCTGCGCGTGCGAATCGAGGGATAACACAGTCCCACTCTCTCTCTTTGCCCTACAAAAACAAGACTTTCCCTCTCGACGTCGCGCAGGTTATGATAGGGAAACAACCCCCCGGAGTCCCGGATGCGCGCTGTATACGCAGCTCCAAAAAAGCACAGCGGAGTCTCTCCGATTCACAGATCTCCGAGGCCAATAGCGAAAGCACGTCGATATACGGCGCTGCTGCCTCTGTGTGTATATACGACAGGAGGAATCGCGATCGTAGAGTGCAACGGAATTTGAGGTTAGAGAGACAGACGGTATTATGCAGATATAGACACTCACCAGTGATGCCTTCCTCTGGACGAAATCGAGGCCTCGACTGCTGCCAGCTAACACTCCGACTGGCGAGAATCGGCTGCTGCCTCGTGGGCAACGCACTCTTCCTCCGCCGTCGTCTCCCTGCTGCTACAGCTCGCTCTTTGCTACTCTTCTCTCTCTCCTCTCTCCTCTCTCTATCCCTCTTCCTCTGTCCGTCTCAGGGATCGGGTGCAGCAGCAGCAGCAGCAGCAGCGCACCGTTGCGTTTGTTGCGAGGGAGAGCGGAAAAAGGGCCTACCACTCGGAGACCGAGAGATGCAGGCGCAGGGTCTAGAGGACGAGTGGCCCGTGTAGACGACCTACGGGCGGTGGGGACTCGACGAGAGACACTCGCGACTCGCGCGAGAGGGCAACGAAAAAGGAACGAACGAAAAAAAAAACAAGGAGTATACAGGCGAGTTTGCCGTCGGTCGCGCGAGAATAACAGTAGCGGCGGGCAGCAGCAACACACAGCACTGGGGTGACACGCGCGCTCTCAGCTCCTCGCTCGCAGTAGTCGCAGTATCGCTCGCGAACGCACACTCACTCGTTGACTCGTTTTGGCAGATGCAGCGACTCTCTCGGCCGCTCGAACGTGCGAGAGTAAACGCCGAGAGACGGCAGCAGCGCCGAAAACGCGCTCGATCACATGGGCGACGTTGCCCTTTCCAGTTCTTTTGCTTTGCGCTCACTCTCTCTCTCTCTCGCTCTTTCTCTCTCTCGGCCTCTATAGAGCCTCTAGAGGCCAGCTGTGCAGTGCGCGGTTTTCCCTTTCCTGTCTCGACTCTAGACGAGCGCTGCTGTCTTTGCGGGAGCGAGACGGACGATTCGAGCAAGCTATAATAACTGCGAGGAATTCGAGCAAGACCGAACAAAAGTTCGATTTCCAACCTCCTGACGGCCTGATTGACTAGACGGTCACGAGTTTCGCGTTCACTGCTTACTTATCGTCAGCTGTGAAAGGATTCAAGATGAGATACCGACATGCCATTGGATGACCAGTGGTCAGTGGAATACCGCGGCTGACAAGTGGTTCTACGTACGTGCAAGGGTCATTCTCCATAAGGTTCCATTTAATCCATTCCGTCGCGCTTTTCGTTCTTTGATCTTGCGTTTTCCGTGCCGGGCGGAACTCACGGGACAGCGAGGTTGTTCACCATCTATGTGTTGTACAATCTATGACTACTCGTTGTAACTCAAACAATTCAAAACAACACAAGTATTTGATAGATGTCTTTTAATTTATATTTAATAATTTAATTATATTTAAGAACGATCCCAGAATAACCACCATATAGCTAATCCTTACACCTCAAATTATACAGTTATATATAGAGGGTCTTTGATTATACAACGCATAGATGGTGAACAACATCGCTGTTCCCGGAATGGAATCTTATGGAGAAAAGTAAAGTAGATGAAATAGAGGGAATTCAAGTTGGCGAAACAGACAGATCAATGCGCGCGCAAGGTACACACTTAATACTCGGAAACGTCAGATGACTCGACTGCGTGTGTTTGTACATGATTGACCCCCTCTTGGCTTCTTATACCCTCGCGCTGGCGCAGGCCAGATTATCGGCCGCACAGCTGTTTACAGCTGTTCGACGAGAAGCGACGTTGCCACGTTTTTCTTAAACGAACGGCTAGGCACGGGATTTAAAGTCTCTTTGCTTTTACGAAATTTCGGTTAAAAATTTCATCTTATCAATTTTGCTGTTCGTATTGGCACATAAATTTATATATTCATTATTGGTAAACAATTAAAATTTTCTTTAAAAAGTAGGAAAAATTCATTATGCTAACATCATACCGACTAAATATATAATCTAATGTTGCTAAGTGAGTATTTGGAAGACAGTGTGTTTCTAAGGTACTAGAAGGAGAGGTGGCACTAAGATTCTTTCCTGATAGGAGAGGTATATAACTATAACTATAACTACAGTTATATACTATTATGTAAATTTATTGAAATGTTGATAAAATAGCGTTCACATCAACTTTTTAATTCAATATTAACAGGTAGGGGGATGTTCATTCCTATCAAACCATATGAGTTTGAATTCCTGTTTTTTCCTTTGGCGAGAGGAAAAAAATAAAATTAAATACTAAGTTTTTTGTACTCATTATAAATAGACTTGTATACATGCGGAATAAGAATACATACCTATGTGCAATAAATAGTTTTCATTTTTTGTTTTCGGCTTTTTAATTTAATTTTTCTCTTTGTTTTCACTTCAGTTAGCAGACGATTGACAGTTTCGACTGTAAAGCAATGTGCGCTTTATTTTTATATCTTTTTGAAATCCACATATGAGATTTTGATTCCATGATACTTTAAGCCAATGAGCATTGTTAATTTTGCTATACTTTCCTATGTGAACATTTTACAAATGAATTATTTTAATTGCATTAGTGTTATTTTGAATACATTTTTAAAATAATCTTCGGTAAATTTTATAAAACAAATTTAATAAGTATTTATGAAGTGTAATTTAATAAATTCTTTCTAGTTAATATAATGTTACAATTAGTTTATAATTCTATTTTTTGATGTCCTTAATTTTCATTTACTTAAGGGGACATATGAAGATAGAAACTAATTTTTGGAAAAAACTTTCTATTAGAACCTCCGTAATAACGTAAACATTATGTGATTCCAGTTTTATGAAATTTAATCTATAATTCACAGTGATTATTGGTACTGAAAATTTCGATCATAGTTTTTTTTTCTGAATTTTCGAAGAGGAAAATCTCAATGAATTAAGGATGAGTTTTATGATACTGGAATCACACAATCTTTATCTTCGGTTATCTTTACTATTACCGAGTTGTTGACAGAGGTTTTTTTTTTCAAAACCGGTAAGGTAGGAATGTTTCCGACTCTAGTACGTGTCCCTAACATTTCACTACAATACAAAAAAATTATATAGATATTGTTTAGTATTAGTTTTTATTATAACAATATAAAATAATATAAAATAGTAATTATAAAATATAAAATATCTTTTGTAAAAATTATCGTTTTTTTTTCTAAAAATGCTCGCTACTCGAGCAGCGGGCAATTAAAGCTGGAAAAAGGCCTGTTCTCTGCTGCAGTGAAAGTTTCCCATCTTTTACCGCCCGCCGGTCTAAAAATGCACTCACTTAAAGCTTTCTGGACTACCAAATACAAAAATCGTGCTTGTGTTACAAAATATAATTTATTTTTTCCGTGAGGTATAAAGGATACCGGGTGTATGTATGTATACATACATCGCATATACAAGTGTATGGAAATAGGTAATGTACAGTCATATGTGCATCAAGCAAAGTTCAAAACAATTATGTATACAATGATCCATAATTGCATCAGACGAGGTTAGTAATACATTTTTAATGTTGAGAGATGAATCAATTCAGTGTTTTTTTTTTAAATTTTTTCTAACCATTCGAGTCTTAAGAAATTAAGTATCTGATTTAAAAACTGTTAATGTGCTGTTTTTTTTTAGAAAACGTTTCAATTACCTATAATTTAAAACATTATTCATTACAATTTATTGCATAGTCCTTGCGTAATTTTTAAAAATACAAAATTTGAAGTATAGGTAATTTATGGCTTAATTTATTTATGAATTATATATTAATTATATGTTGGAAATCATTTTAGTTTGAGGAGATTATGTCTTTAAGTTCTTTTTTTATTTTAATATTTAGTGTAAATTAAATATTTGTTCCTCATACCTGAACCGAAATTGCTACATTCTCTTCCTGGCGTCTGGGAAAGAAATAGGCATTTTCGGTGCTTGTAAGAGTGTAAGTACTATGAGTATAGTGTTTTCAAAAAATGAATCTCTACCTTCATACATTTCGTAAAATACGAAAATTGATAAAGTCCGACCGAAATCGGTAATCTTTCCGACCCTAGCACATGTCCTTCAAAAACGTAATGGTAAGGCTGGTAAAATGAATCAATGTGTAAAAATTTTACTGTGAGTCATTCATAGTCTTGATTCATACTTTCATTTGTAAATGGAATGGACCTCTTGGGATACTCACATTTACATTAAGTACAATTATTCATTTAATGAAAAACAAACTGACCTCGAATAATGTATAAATAACCAATATGTGCAAAATAAATTTATTTAATTAATTTATATAATGCGACGTTTTGGGAGTTTCGCATACCGGCTCTCCTGTTCAGGATACAAAAAGATCTTACAGTTTAAACTGATGGCGCACCTGAACTGAGTAAATTTAGATAAATTATCTTTGCCACGGTATGAAAATGGTTATAAAACAAAAAAGGAACTACACTCTAAACTCTAAAGAGTAAAATCTAGACATAGAAAGTAAAAAATGTCAATTTTCTACCTTATTACAGAATAAAACACAGGTTTTATCAGTTGAAGAGGTGAATATAAGGACTTTATACTTTATAAGAAATATTTAATAAAATGAATTATAAATATTACATAGAAACTTTTACAAAAGACACATCAGAAACTCATTATTTTTGCCTATAAATTAAATTAAATTAAAATAAAATAAATTTAATAAAATTAAATTAAATTAAATTGAAATAAATAAAAATAATTAAAATAATATACGTATCTGCTTTTGGGCATAAAGTTACAAAAATAAAAAAGGGCCCCTCCGGGATTTGAACCCGGGACCTCCTGCACCCAAAGCAGGAATCATACCCCTAGACCAAGAGGCCGCTTGGAAGAGAATGCAAAATAACACATTATCAGGCCGGCCATATCAGACCCTAACTATAAGTAATATATTGGAAAAGATTTAAACCAATCAATGCATATTTAATGTATTTGAAATTATCTGTACTACAACGCCAAATTTAATACTACTTATTATACGTTTTAGAACAAATGTATATATGTATATTGTGCTGTGTAATTGGATAATGCTTAAGCATATGTTTATATAATTTATGTCTTTTAATATTAATATTTTGTACATACATATAAACGCAATACTATAATAAAATTTAATTTTGTTTAAATTATTATCATTTAACAAAAAATGGCTAAAACAAATTTGTATATTAAAACTAATATCATATTCAATTATAACGAATTCGCGATTGAATCGAGGATTCAATCATTAAATCGATTGTACGCTCGATCCGACGGCGCGCAAGCACCGAGGATGATGAGCAGGGCGGCGAGCGTGGCGCGTGTCGCGAGTAAGAGAGAGATAGGCGATCTCGCGGATTAGAAAGAGGCGGCGCGATAGGAAAAGTCGATCGCGTCGTCAGATCGATTTCCGCCGCGAATCAGCACGGACGCTGAATATAACGATATAGACGCGACGAGCTACGTGTGTTAGGTGTGTGTGTGAG
>UELV01098523.1:0-11044 GCA_900490015.1 Megastigmus stigmatizans | reverse complement strand
ATACAAACTCGCAAACCAAAAGAAAAGCCCCATGACATCAGTGGTGAGATTAGATAAGAAATATTCGTTTTGTCGAGACTGTTACTAGTACAATTCAGCACTGAACACTTCCTAATGCGAATACGTTTAGGATTTGCCGCGGTACTAGACATTTTACACTCAAAAATAATCAGCAATTCAAAATTACTAAGATTTTCCTATGTGCTCAATGTTAAAGTGTACACCAGCGTCAGCCATGTTGGACACGCTCCCCCCACCACACCACCCATTTTCAATCCCAAAAGCTCGCGGGCGGTCTGTGCATTCTGCAAACGCTAAGCGGACTTTTCGAACGTTTACTGATTGATTTGTTGGAGAACTGAATTCTCCATTGGCGTACCTATTAGGGCGTAATCTGGGCGTCGAGAAGTAGGAATGCTGGAGCGCTATGTCGGAAATATGAGGGATGGAAGCGTAATAAAGAAAATTCCGTGATTGTAGCTATACCAAAGGATTCATGAAGAATTCATGTTTAGTATCGATATTGCAATCACTGAATTGTTCTGAAGAACAGGTTTCCGTGAACGTAATTGCATTATAATGGTTTTTTTATTCGATTTCACTCTGCCATTCTTCGGTCAATAAAAGATGTTAAATCTATCGTAACTCATGCTTACACCGAAAGAAACTTTATTCAATTTAAGTAAATATTTGCTTGATTTAAGGATAGTAGTATAGGTAAATATTTCTTAAGTAAATATTTTCTTATTAGTACTACCCGAGGCCCGAGTAAAATTTAAATTTGACATCTTTTTTGAGTTTACGTAATTGTTTTAAATCATTCCTTATTTTTGATCTATAGGTATTTTTCTATTGAAATTTGCATATCCAATAAGATTATTTTAAGGTAATTAAAAATATATAAGCGATAACATTTATGGATCGGTCACGCTCATTACTAGTTTTGTAATTTATTATTACTAATTTTTTATGATTCTTTTTAACTATAGTACCTACTTAAAGGAATCGTGCCAAATAAAGTACAGCAATTGCAGTTTTAATTAGCAAACAAAATTTTTATCAATTATACCATTATAAAACGCAAATAGTTTTAAAGAGAACAATGACATATTTTTCCGTGGTCAAGAGGGTACAGGTGTCATCGTCAACGTTCAGGGCAACGAGTGTACAATGCGTGTCTGCATTCGTTACAATGTATATATATATTTAAGTCGGGTCTTGCTTATTAGCCATACATAGGCACAGAATGAGAGGAGGAAGAGAGACGTTTACAACTGAGAAGGGGATTATACTTCCCAAGCGCGCGGACAACTTGTAAGTTGTATATAGCTGCTCCCACAACTCCACAAGTTCGCTTCGTAGTGTAGACTTCAAATAAGGCATCTATATATATATATATATATATGTATAAGGAGAGACGGTCAATCGCTACGGTAGGCAACGATGGACCGATCGCCGGCAGTAAAAAGGGTGCACATTGGAAGTCCCGTTTTAGGGAATATCTGTGAATATCCGTTTCGCTATCTACCTGTATATATGTATAGGTGTCTGATGCCATGACTAGCTGTACCAGTTATTGATTCGATGTTTAACTGCCAACTTTAATATATATGATCTTTTTGTCATTTGAGAATTTAATGTAAAAACTGTAAAATTAATGCGATGGAGTTATGACAATCAATTATCTCACAGCCGTTCCTTATCCGATCACTAAAGAAAAAAATATATACTGGTTATCCTTATAATTTTTATGACATTTATATTGGTGGAAATAAAGTAGTTTGATCGTTTGTTTCATACATTTTGTTCTATATTATTTACAGCTAAATCATAGATGTATGAATGCTAAATTTATTATTCATACTAAATAAGAAGCAGAATTATCATTGACATCGAATTTCTATAGAAATTTAAAAAATATCTTATATAAAATATATTTCAATTTACTACTGAAATCACAAGAGCTTTCGTATTTGGAAAGTAACTTATTTCAAGAAATGATAATAATCAATGTAAATATACTATATTTAAATTGATGCGGATTAAAGTCTATAGGCAAAATGAAATTAATTATTTAAAAACGTAGATAAATAGAACGTAAAAACTGTCTTAAACGAAACTCCTTCAGATTATTTATAATTTATAATATTGATAAATATTATAATTATAACCATATTATTCAACAAAACTATCGCTATCGAATTAATTTGTTTGTTTCGTTTGGTTCAGTGCTGCTAAATTTAATTTTTGGAGTCAAGTGAACTCTTCTACGTTTACCTTGAGTTTAACTTTCCATTGTACGTTTTTCACGCACATTTACAAATAATTCCTTTGTATTCTTAAAAGTATCAAAGACAAAATGAAGTAATAAATGTAACTTTGTGGGTAAAATAAGTGACTGATCTCATTCACTTTTATCGTGTAATATTCCGATATAATAATTATTCAGTAGCGCATTTTTTACGAATATAGTAAATCACAATTTTCACAAAAATACACGTGCGATTTTACGAGTGCAATGCGCTTTCATCAAAATAAGATTAAAAATTGAAATTATAACGAAAGGATATTAAATGGGATAAAAAGTTAAATAATAATTAATAGTGCACTGAAATGTAGTTTTGTTACTATTATATTATTTATTTAACTATTCAAAAACAAAAAAAAACATATCGATCAAGACATGATATTTCAATATGCTACTAATCGAATAATCCAAAAAAAATTTCTGAATTAGAACTATCATCAGGCTTTATGCTTTTTTTTTAATTTAAAATAAATTTTTATATCGGTGGAGATTAATAGAACTAATCGAAAATTTTGCGCAACTAAACTTTTTCACAAAAACATTTACAAGTAAATACATCAAAGTTTGGTCTTATTACAAAAGGCATTTACAAAATTATTAACTTTTCGATTAATTCTAAGTATGATCGATAAATCGAGCTTCAATGCCCAAGTTATACAGCAATAACCGAGTGCAAGTGGCTCAGAATTAATGATTTTTACAAGCACTTTTCTCAACATTGGTTTACGTGTGTAAGAATGAGTGAGTAATAAGTGCTGGGAATAAATATTTCTTTGATTGCAATACATATGGGAATTCCCATTTATATGCGAGAGTCCTCGATAAATTGTATCGTCTTTTCTGAGGCTGCTAGCTACCTCAATTGACCAGCTCTTCTTTGCTGCCAAACGGCAAATTTTCTATACGCAGCATTTAGCAATTGATTCAAATGACTTGTGAGATGTTGACTAACAGCCGAAACGTCTCTCTGCAGTCGATCCTGTAACATTGAACAAATGTGAACCAAAGTTGTCTCATTTTCAAAAATTATTATAAGATAAAAGTATTTACCTCAAATGGCTTCAGTCTCACAGAATGGAAATTACGTAATGCCGAATGCATTCTTGTAACTTTTTCTTCCAGCTGGGGTGTTGTTGGTGGAAAGCTTCTCCAAAAATGTTTTAACAATTCACACGTACACACATATACACTGGCTAGTTCTTTTTCTACTTCCTTGGGTATTAATTCTGTGGAAAGACAGTAAATTAAATATGTCTATACTTAGAAAAACGAAAATCGAAAACGTTTTTTGGAAATAAACAAAAGTTACACTTACGACCAAGGCCATCTTCTCGAAATCCTTTCATTAATGATCCACCTGGAGTTAATTCTCCTAGAGCAAATACCGTTGCAGCAGGGTTTACCAAAGACGTAGACGGTTGTCGTGGTAAGTATGCAGTTGTAGCCCACTTATCAGTTTCCTTCATTAATTGACTTGCAACAGTTTTGACGTGGTCGATTGTCGATTCGTGATTATTTTCGGCAGTTGGAATCGGTCCATGTAAATACCTATCTACTTGTGCTAACACCAATGGCGGTCCATTGTTAAGATGAATATCGCATTTGGAATCAAGGTCTTCAAATACCAATTTATCTTGTACTCGTCGCTACAAGTAAATTAAAAAGTCAAGCATTAAATTTTTATATGTATAATAAATGTGATATAAGTAATATACTTAATAAATATTTATGCTTACTTTTTTAGACTTTGGTGATTCAATTACTGACCGGTTATTGGAAGAGGAATTTTTATTGGGCATTGCAGAACCATTTGACTGAGGTTGATCTTTTGCTGCAGCTAATGAACTGTTATTTGCTTTCATAACCATTATGCTGTGCTGATTAAACCTTTTTATCATACTTTGATGAACAATATTACCAGAAGCTTTGTCAGACTTGCCAGTTCCACTATCATACATTTCATCTAAATTTACATCATCGAAACCAGTTATATCTACCAATGGATCATCAATTCCAGCTTGAATGTCCTTTTTCAATTCTTGATCATCAATTTTGGCACATTCGGTAAATAGATCTTTGGTCCCTACATTGATACGATCTCGATGAAAGTAGTGAGACTGAAAAAACTTAGTCCAGAAATCTGATTCTGTCATCTTGTTAGGCACATATTCTTGATGTTTCTTTTTTACAGCTGGATATGTCTTGAATATACAGTCTATTATATCCACCGTTAAATTATATTTCAGTCCATTGCAGCCATCCGTCTGTGGTTTAATATCTGCCTAAAATATGGATAAACAATCATTAATATACTAATCATCATTGACTCATTAATTATTTTTACATTGTTATACACTTACTAAAAAGGCACTATTTACACCAATATCTTGACGGGGAGTTGATTTGGCTTGTGTATATTGTGTAGCATGTTGGGCCCAAAACTCTTCAGATGTAATGACTTGTGTTATGACCAAATCACGATAAAGTTGAAATAGAGTGGGATTTTCTTGCAGCATTCTGAATATGGGATATCAAGCATTAAATTAATAAATTGAAAAATAATTATTTTTTACATACATCACAATGTGTATAACATAGTTTACCTGTTTTTCTCTTCTAATTCTTTGTTAACTTTTCTTTTGAATTTAGGTAAAAGTTGCTGCAGTAGTTCTTTAACCTCATCTCTATCTTGAATTTGTGCTTCTTGTCCATTTCTATTGACAAAGTGGAACGTTGATGATTGACCATCATGAAGTACAACTTGTAGCTGGATTTTGGACTTTCCTTCAGGAGAAATTTTTTGTACTAAAATATATACATTTTCATTAATATTTTGTTTGATATTGATATTCCAAACTACTTCTTGTACTTACATTTTATGTCTGCATACTTATGGCTTACTGAAACAGTATCTTTGTTGTCCAGCATCCATGCTATTCTTTCGTTCATAATATACAAGGTCCCATCACCTTTTTTGTAACGAACTTGCCCCACTTGCATCAACACATCTTCCGAAGAAGTAGTCATTTTGTTGATGGATAATTCACTTTAAGTCTTTGTAAAGCGTAGAAATCATAGGACGCGTGCCTTTAAACAAAATAAAATTAATGAAAAAAATAATAAATTCAAATGATAAATCTCAGAAAAAAAAAACTAATGTGTGTAAAGCTATTTGGGTATATACTTCTTATATAGCGAACGAACGATTACAAATTCGCAGGATTTATGATAGTAAATTTTGATCTTGTGAATACACTACTTGTTAGTCGACGTTATTATTGTGATTTCAAAACTATTACCTTTTTCTTTCTTCTAAATCATGGTTTATTCGTCTTAGCCTTGGTAGCCGGTAGATGATGTACCATCGCCATCATAAGGACTGCCGTTCCCCTGAATTTGATGTATGCATGTGCAGTTGTGCACATTATACTGGCACGTATTCACAGAAAGTCGTCTGAAAACACTAATAACCTATTTGCCGAGGCTCAGGGCGAGTGCGCCATATTTGATGCGAGCCGTCATTAATGCTTCGGAGGGAATTTTAAATAGGTAGTTAAGAGTGAGTACATATAGAATAAGAATATTTTACCCAAATGTATTTAGTAACATTGTACAAAAATAATAGTAACAAATTGCTTTTATTTTTATCAACACGGTAAATAAGTACAAAATTTGATTCTATTATTTTGTACAAATAAGATTCTGTAATATGTTATTATTTTCCTAAAATATTACTACTATAAAGAATTGAATAATTTGGATCATAATTATTTATTTTATTTAATTCTATCACAATTTTTGTGCAGTAAAATGTATTTATATTGTTCAATGTTTTTTACTTTGTTTCTAGATAAAATTTTTTAGGAACTGCTGTATCATTTGCATGATCTGACATAAAAACAGCGTGTATAAATTTAGCGTTGTTTCTAAATTTACATTGACATAAGTCTTTTATGTAAAAATTCATATTAAATTTATCTAAAAATACAGAATTTGTTTAACCTATTTTTCATTTCCCAAGTATTTTTTCTTTTATAATAAAAATGAAAAATTAAAGAAATTTCATAATTTTAAACTACTATTATAAGTAAACATTATGCTCTGAATCATAAAAAATCATAAAACTTCCATTTCTTATTACCAGAGATCTGTATTATCACTTCTTGTTATCAGACAAGTAGTAAAAATGAACGTGTACCTATACTACACCTTTACTACATTTTATCTATAGGTATATAACTAATATAACGTTTGGAGCGCCAATGATTCGCTGCTCCAATCTATGTCCAGTGCTTTACTGGCCAAACTCTCCAGCCTCGGAGCATAGACTGGTTTTTCATAAGAGCAAGAAAGACAGCTGCGCGAGTTCTGGAACCTGGGAAGGGGAAAAGTCAAAAGAGCGCGGAGCAGGTCTACGTAGAGAAAGAGAAAGACAGACAGACACCGGGTACATAGTGGTATTATAATAGGGAGGGGAGGCGAGCCGCGGGGTTGCGAGAGCTGCCATGACAGTCGCCGTCGGGTGCGCAGCACGTCGTGCGGTCGTATCGCTGAACTGAGCCGAGAGTGGCGAGAGAGCAGCAGTCGGCCGGGCGTTACATACATATCTACCATACATACATAGTGTACACACACTGTGTGTAGTGTGGAATTATTGTCGTGTGAAATAAAAGAAAGAGAGAGAGAGAGAGAGAGGGAAATAAAACTACCTGCACTAAGCATATATACAGTGCTGTGCAGCCGCTCCTTAGACACAAACTTGGGTGAAGGTAGTGTGACACACTGGAGTGCGCCAGTCGATGATTTCTCATACTCGCTGCAGCCGGGAACGATAAGGACAGTGTGACACCTTATGTGTACGTTGTAGACGACCCAAGAGAGGAGAGAGCGAGTTCATAGGAAACACATACGCGCGCGCACCTTCGACTGTGCGCCGTTTTTTTGGCTTTTCTTTCTATTACACGCATTTCGCGTACGAGTACGTGGAGTTGTACAGACGTGAACGTGTACAATATACATATGCGGGCAGTGTATAAAAGTGCGTGGATGCGTGTGCCGAGCTGCAGTCCTGCATCCTCGTGTGTATACAATTGCACTGGTTGGTGGCTGTCAGGGTCCTCGCCCTTTAGCGCCGTCTAATAACCCCTCCGACAACTGGTGGCAGTTATCAAATGTAATAATTCTCATAGAATTTTCATGTAGTTTGTTTTCATTTTGAGTAGTTGTACGCGCGTGAGGTGTGGAAGCTGTTGTATCGAGATTAGGATGGAGAAAAGTTGGCTCTCTGGGCGAGTGCGCCAGGAACGAACGGACCAACTCGAACGAACGGTGCATTGTTAGGAATGTGTACAGTGCGCGGCGAGGTTAGGTTAGGTCGAGAACGAAGCTGGTTTCTCGATACGGAAATCGGACGTGCTCGGCTTTTACGAGCTTCTTTTGCACCAGAGACGTTTAGTGTTTTTGTTTTTTCCCCCTTTTCTTTCCAAATCCTTAACTTTTAGCTTTTCTTCCGTGGATGCGCTTCTCGGAAGCTCCAGCGCGCGCCGAGCTTACGTATATGAACGAGCGGGTTCCGCAACTTTTTTTCTTGAACGTAAACTATGTAAATGAGCCTTTGAATGGGTTCGACAAATTTTACAACCGATTGTTAGGAGCATAATATTTTTAGCTCGGTGTTGTTTTGTTACTTGGGCTTCTTGGAAACAATCGGCCTTCGTTAAAAATCATAACTAACCAGCTTTGCTCCGAATTTGTATTGTTTGTTCTTCCTCTTAATTTGTGAGTTTTTCGGTTTGTATGTTTATTTAGAAAATAAAGACTTCATTGGAGAATATATTTTCGTGCGTTTTCCCGCGTTAAATGCCGTTAAAAGAATAGTGGTCTGCTCTTTTTTTTCCTATGAAGCTCGCGCGATAAGAAAAAAGTGGCCCTATCCACGTTAGTAATTAATATGATGAGTTCTTATCAACGCGACGATAAATACGAATTATAGCGTGTACGAATGTCGAGGGGGCGTCAGTACTGCCGGTTGTAGTCGTCTAAGTCGCTGCTCCGTTTTCATTTCGAGGGGTGCGACCGCGAATCGTGTCTGCAAGTTTTATAATAATGTGATTAATATCGTAGTGTCTCGTAGTAAATGATGGGACTGTTGAGGTGTGATAAAAAATTACAACGTGTGATTTATGCTAATTTATATAAACCTTTTAAACATAACGGAGTTGAGTTAACAATTCTATATTGATTTATTAAGAATTTAAAGAAGTTATGACTTGTACAGTTACGATTTAGTCGATTGCTTTTCGGAATGAAGTAAAAACTTGTATAAATGCATGCTTTTAGTTAAAAAGTATCTATAGGGAATTTATTGTAGTGAATTAGGTACAGATAAAGTAATCTGTTGAATAAAATTATAGATAGATGTACAGTTTTGAAGTTATAAGACATTCATGAGAAACAGGTTTTTGAAGATTTAAAACATTCTAGGTTTACGCTTACTCACTTTTAATTCCGTAGACGTGGTTGGTTAAGTGTCTAGAAATATAATTTTTTGAAACAAAAATACGTATATTATACAAAATATCTTAACTTTTCTTCGTATATGATTACCCCCAACTCCGCATATGTAAATTGACATATCATGATTATAATAAAAAAAAAGACGATTCAGTGGTGCAATACAAATTTTTTACTGCATTTACGCAACTTATAAATAAACTGAATGTACGCAAAAATATTTGTATTTTCTGCGAAATTGCTTGTTTGACTCATCAATTTTAGTAATAAAGTCATTACCTGCGCGGAGATGGCGAGATTTGTGTTTTTAAACCTGGTGCAATATCTTATTAAATATCAACATAGCCCGATTAGATTATCGTGAAAATTCTTCATTGCAATTGGCTAACAAAAAATAACTGCGTATCAGTAGTGATAAGGTAAAATTGAATTAAAAGTCAAGCTTTCAACGAGTTGCACTGTTGTAACATTCTGTTGTACAGTAATTTATCAAGCTTGACTTTCAATTTTATTTTTATTAAAAATTAAAACTGTCTTTCAAGTATTGGGTGTAAGAGAATAAAGATTTGCTAGGAATATAATATTCTAAAGTAATGCAAACACAATAAAACATTCTTATTACACAAAATGTTACAAAACCTTTTCTCTTCCGCAGATTCAGCCAAAAAAAATCTAAATTCCGTTTCCCTCAACGAAACAGATACATCGACACATCGACGCCGTCGAAACGAAACGAGAGACAAAAAACGAAAAAACAGGAAAAAACAGCAAGAGAATGTCGACGAGGGTAAGCATCGAATCACCAGATTAAATGTCCGAGAGACATTTTCGAGGAGGACGAGCTAAGATGAGGCTTAGATTAGTGTCGGTGCTGGTGTTCAGGTGCCGTTATTCTTGTTGACGAGTTGTTTGTTGGTTCGCCAAAGAAAAAAAAAAGGTAAAGTGCGCGCGTTCGATCGTGATACATAACAAGTGAGCGAGACAATAGAGCGACAAGCGCGTCGTGCGGTTTTGGTTTTCTGTTGAGTTTTTTCGACTGGTGAATTTGTGAATTTTCGGGGCTGGAGTTTCATAGGGGAAAAATGTTCAACTTTATGAAGAAGGCTACGGAGAAGGAAGAGAAGGACAAGAGGAAGAGGGAGAAGAGGGAGAAGAAGGATGTCAAGAAGAGGGACAGGGGTAGCATGTCTGCGGAGGAGTTACTCAGGCTGGATGAGGTGAGGACAGATTTTAAATTGATGACGATTTCGTGGGTAAAAGGTGTTGGGTGTTTTTTTCAAGAATCATATTTCGGGTTTAAATACCAAGCGCGGACAAATTAGTTTTTTTTTTATTTTTAATGAAACATAGTACCTTGAACATAAATAGAATAGAAAAATTAGTGGTATACATTAAATACTTTATTTAACAATTAACTTGAGAGTAAATACATTACTTCATTTAGTATCCGTATTGTAACGCAGTATGTAGAACTGGTAATACAATATATAATGTATAGGTCGTATAAAACAATGTCAATATATTTATAAATTTATATTCATAATCTTCTAATTATGTACCTGCAATTATGCCCCTTGATCTCATTGCTCTGAGTTTTTAAAAGAAATAGATAAACCGAAAATTATTGCTAGGCAAGATAACTTATGCCATCAACAATAATTTTTTGTAATAACAGCTTTAACATAAATTGTGACATACCTTAGAGCTGCACTGTAAATAATTCACACGCTCTTGAGATCAATAAAAATATATATATGCCTAGTCTCTTATGTTTCGAAAGAAAGTGAAGGTAGTCACGTTACACTCGGTAGTGTAAATATTAACCTCTTTGCCACACGTACGGAATTAAGTGGAGACCCGATGTTAAAGGCGATCGTTGATTCTTGGAGCAATTTTCTAAATGCAGTACGCATGTTCATCAATTAAAGCTACACAAGCTAATCTAATTACGAAGCATTGTAAAATCTGGAAACACGCTTTACTTTCATTCACTGCCGCAAACTCCTGCAAGAAAAAGAAAACAATAAATTTAAATGCTTACTTTTTAACAACGAAATAATTCCAATAAGATTCGCTGGTCTAGGTTTTATATATATGCCGGCTGGCTTGTTTACATTCACAGGACTCCGAAACGATGCCAGGCAAACGTAATCGAGATAAACGTTCTCTCTTTCTCTTTATGTTCCATCTCCGCTTCCTTTTTCTCTTTTTTACACTGTTGCT
>UELV01098519.1:0-11013 GCA_900490015.1 Megastigmus stigmatizans | reverse complement strand
CCCTCCCACCCTCCAGTAACCCGAATAAGTGTTCCCCAGTGCAACGCTTATCTAATCAACCTAAAAACTCTGTTTCGTCTGATTATACGACATCTGCAATGCAGCTAACAAACCTGTCTCCTCACCACACTCACCATCATCTACACAATCAACTAAAATCCGTGCGCGTACAGGAATACTCTGATAGTATCATAGGTGAGGACTGCTCAACGTCGTCCGCAGTCAGCACTAAGCCTTGAAATGGCTGATGAAGCTCCGGCTTATTTTAAAACATTCTTATTTAAGAATTCATTTGAATTTAAAAAAATGAGTAATGTAGTAATGGGCGTGAATGAGAAAATTATAGAATAAGTATGTTAAATAAGGCCGATATAATAAACGAATAGAATAAGTATAAGATTCAAAGAAAAGGAAATCGAATAAAAGGAAAGCAGAACATTATTTTAAGGAAAAGAGAACAAATTTCCACGAAGCCACCAGATAGGGAAACCCAACATCAGCCGGCTTCAAACTACAGGGTGAGGAATAAATATGGAAACCCCAGAAAATTTTAGAGGATGGTTACTGAAATAAAAAACTTAAGGTCAGGTCTTAAGTAATTTTTATCGGGGAATTTAATGGTGACCTTAGATTTGACCTTGAACCTCACTTTCAAGGTCATTTTAAGGTTAACTTTTATTTTTTAAATGGGAACCCCTATTTTTGACATTTTTGACGTTTATACTTACCGACCAATGCGTGTTGCTATTATCGGAACGAAGGACAAGCTTTGGGTGGGTATGAATAACGCACTTTTCGAGTCCGAAGAACTCGTGAGTACCACGTAAAGTGTGTACGTCATAACATACGTTTACTCAAAATCCGCAAATTCATTCAAGCTTCAATCAAGCAAATTCATTCAATCCACAAATTCAAGCTTATATTTAATTACTTCGCAAATCGATTGCAAGCTGTAGATGAAGGTGGCAGCGTGTCTGAATGGCTACACACTTTCTCAGGCGCACCACAAGGTAGCATATTAGGGCCTCTTCTTTTCCTTGTGTTCATTAACGATCTATCACGAACTCTGAAATACTGTCGATATATACTCTATGTTGATGACTTTCGAATGTATTTATCGTGTTTTCTCAGTGACATTAATGAAGCTATTGCCCAAATAAATCTAGATCTTTAGTATATCAGTGAATGATGTCGAAGGAATACTCTTCGACTTAACCCCTCGAAGAAGAAAACGATCAGCTGCGGTAGCCAAAACTTTATCAGTAGAATAGACACCTCTTTGCTTCCAAAAGTCATTGCTGAAGGACTAAGTATAAACTTCTCTGACGAAGTCAACAACTTAGGTGTGTGGATCACCCCTACGCTTTCATGGTCTAGGCAAGCTAGTCATATCCGCGGTGGAGTATTTAAAACTCTGAGTTCCTTAAAGTACTGTAAGCATGCATTGATTAAATCCATCAGGAGGTATCTAGTTGAGACTTTCATGTTCCCTTACGTTGACTATGCGTGTGCTGTCATGACTGATGTCGACTCAACGCTCAATGTAAAACTACAGAGAGCTCTAAATGCTTGTGTTAGGTTTGTCAAAGATAATCTGTCGATCATCATGTTCACGTCATGTCGCATCGTTTAGAGTTAGGATGGCTATCGGTGAACATCCTAACTCTTACTAAACATTATTTTATTCTCTTTTGTGTCCAATTTCATTGGCATTAAAAAAAAATACATATGTTAGACAGTTTTTTTTTTTTTTTTTTAATATAAAAAATGCACTTTTTGGACGAATGCGTTTTTCTCAAAATGCCCATTTTTTTTCAATGAAAATTTGTATGAAGGTAGAGGGTATTAATACTTATCAAATCGTGTATCTTAGATCTCCTATTTTTTTTCTTTGGAGAAAGAAGAAAAAAATTAAATAATAAATGATTTTTCGCGTCTTATGGTCGTGGCCAGTACAGAGCCATTATAAATATACTTGTATATATGCGTGATTAGAGTGCATACCTATGTGGCATGTAAACAAGCTCGCATGCGAAGTAAATGATTTCCATTTTTTAAATTTTATGAGTGCCTTTGATTTCCTTTTTCTTTCTTTTCACTTCAGCGGACAATTGGCAGTTTTTGCTGTGAAGCAATGTGCTTTATCTTTATATGGCTTACTTCGGCACTTAAAGTCAAGCAACGTTTTTAGTTTATCTATATTTTTTCATGTCAACGTCTTGCAAATGATTTATTTTAATTGCATTAGTATAATTTTAAACCCATCTTACAAAATCATTAGCATTTCATATAGCTTCTTCAAGGGGCTGTTGAAGTTTATGGGCAGTAGCATAATGCTTTATACGTTAAAACAACCATTTTTAATTATCAGGTGCCCGTTTTCATTCATATAGTTGCATTATAATTTCGCCTAAATAAGTAATATTTTTTTTATAGCTAATAAAGGAAATGCTGAATCGTCACTTATAGCCTTGTAGCTTTTAATCACATACAACTTATGGTTCTGTGCTACTTGAAATGGTAAAGCAACTGAAGATGGTGTGAGTAGACTTATAAAGCATTACACACAATAAAGCATCCCATAATTTTTAAGAGCCCCTTGAAAAAGATATACAAAATGCTAAGGATTTTGTAAAATGTGTTAAAAATTATACTAACGCAATTAAAATAATTCATTTGTAAGACGTTGGCATGAAAAAATATAGATAAATAAAATGCTGATTGACTTAAAGTGCCAAAGTAACATGGAATTCAAAAAACTCATATGTGCATTAAAAAAATATATAAAGATAAAGCATATTGCTTTACCATTAAAACTCCCAATTGTCCACTGAAGTGAAAATAAAGAATAAGAAAACCAAAGGCACTCATAAAATTACAAAATTTAGAAATCTGAAGAACGAAAATTACTTTTTTTTTTACACATTTTATGATTTTTACATCCGCATGTGTTCGAATTCGATATAAGTAAAAATCCTGTTCCAAAACCACATAACGTGAGAATACTGAATAGACAAAGGAAAAATAACCAGCCAAAGCACAAATGGGAGCACCTACCAGCAGTACTTAAAATAGCACACAAGTAATTCTCTCCTCCTTTTCATTGATATTGCACCGGGAGGTCGAATGACCATAAAAACAGTAACGTTTCAGGTCAAGAATTTTAGCGATTCAATTTTAGTGAATGAGATAGATGTAAGTGTCTTATTACTGGCGTTACGCGGGATAGACGGAAGAGTGCCTTTTTACTCATTCGTTGACAGTTTTCGGTTGGACGTTTCTTGCCTGCAGCGCTCGTACCCCGCTTTCTTTAATGATCCTCGAGAAAGTGATCAGAATAAGTGTCCACATTTCTATTGGTCCGCTTTGTTCATTCTCTATAGAAATGAATGAAATAATTATTATTATTATATTTAATAGCCCTTTACAATAATCATTTTTATATGCATAAATTGCGATATACATAAGTTAACCACGTTGATGTGTCGGATAAAGCCGAGATAGGGGATGTTAGTTAATTACAAAGTTTTATACATTTTTCTGTGAAGACTATCTCCTTCACATTTAATACTTTAAGCTCTTGACGTGTATGTAGGATTAATCCATGTATATGCATTAAAAAAAATTTATTTCGGGACATCTGAGTATTAAAAATAATGAATAATTTTTGTTTTTTAGACTATTGGAAAAAATAACAAGATGTTGCAGCACATCAATTATAGAGTGCGGATAATTCTTCAGGATTCGCGAACGTTCATCGGTACTTTTAAAGCATTTGATAAACATATGAATCTTATTCTTGGTGATTGCGAAGAATTTCGAAAGATCAAACCCAAAAATACGAAGCAGCCAGAAAGGGAAGAAAAAAGAGTACTTGGATTTGTTTTATTACGTGGAGAAAATATTGTATCTCTTACTGTAGAAGGACCTCCACCACCGGAAGAGGGTTTACCGAGAGTTCCAATACCTGGTGCCACATCAGGCCCTGGCATGGGTCGTGCTGCTGGGCGCGGAATGCCTGCTAACATATCTGGTATTCCTGCAGGGCTGCAAGGGCCAGTAAGAGGCATAGGGGGACCATCGCAACAAATTATGACACCCGGTATAAGGGGCCAGGTATCTGCTCCGCCTCAAATGCACTCAGGAACGTCGGCTAGAATTCCAGTTCCTGGAGGCCCTCCTCCTGGTATGCTTGGTCCACCACCCGGAATGATAGGTAAGAACTAATTTAAATATAGGGAGGGCACCCGAAAAAGATTAGAATACAGTAACATACTAAATTAAAAATTATCCTGTTTCTGAAGTTCAACTAGTCAATTCTTATGTATGGTGAAATACTGAATCCGCATCTTATCTTAGAATCGGTTCATCACGTAACGATTTTTAGATATTCTATATTTCAAGAATTCCGAAATATTTAAAATTATGAAGTTAAAAACTTTTTGATGATGATGATGATGATGAAAATAATTTTGATCGCAGCGATAGTATACATAACACGGTATTATGGGATAGAGGAGGAAATTCTAAAGCATACCTAACTTTATTATTTTTTAATTAAACGTACTCGTCCACCTCTATTAAAAATAAACCCCAGAAAAATCTCGCGATTATATTAAAATAGTAGTATTATTTATTATTTAATATATATCATACATAATCTGTTTTATACACAGAAGTATTGTTATATGGGAGGGTTGAGTATCGGTGGATGTCAGACTGAGAAGTCGGATTATTAAAGTCAAAGATGTACTCGTATTTGTTGATTCAAGTCGCGCGAGAGAGAGGTGTGCCTCTCAGATCAGTCATACTATCACTGACACTCGCTTCGTCTTTCCGCGAGCTCGGTGTTCGTGGATCCCTTGGAGCGAGGTAGAATCTTCCCAGACGACTCAGCACCCGCGAATGGCCGTCGGAACTTATCACGCGTGAGGAGGAATTATAGGGAGAATAGGGGATCCCTAAGGGCTAAACTCATATTTTATAGGATATTTTATGTGCCCAATCTGGCTGATCAAAGTTTTATTATTAACCCTATTCTACGCATTGCAGTGTTTTGGCTAACCCCCTTTGAAGGAGAGAAAAGAGCTTTCTTTGCGAATTCTATTATGTCTTGTAGTTGTTATGTAACTCAAAGAGAAAAAATCCTCAATATAATAATTTCCTTCATTTGCAATGGTCTAATTCGATTGTTAATAAGTTTGAGTATTTCACTATACAAGGTCATTTAATGTGAGAAGAAAAAAATTTTTTTAACGTTATTAATTTTGATGTACCAGGTTTTTTCTGCCGGCAGCCCTTGTTTCGCGCTTACAAGCTTACCCTATTATAGTAAAAAGGAATTATTTGTTTACTACTGAAAAACGACTTGATCCACAGCGATATATTATTATATTATTTCATCTTTATGTGAGAAGTGCGAGGTAAATAAGAATAAGTGAGGTAGAAATAAAAAAGGAAGATAGAGGTATAGGTTGTTAACGCTTTTTTCCGTATCTTCCTTACTTCCTCGAAATAGACTGCTCTGCTCGAATACTGAGTGTGTGCGACTGTTTGTACGTCGTATATAAGTATGCCTTGCTACATAATGATTGCCTTACAATATATTGTGTTAGCTACTCTATTCCTCGATGTACGTTAAAGATTTACAGTAATATAAATGACGCTTTATGTGCGCGTTCGAAAATTCATTTAGGTTTTTTGCTTTAGTTATATAATGTATATATTTGTATATGAATCCTCTTATATCCAGTTGTCTATAAAATAAAATATATATTCTATTTAATTTTCCTCTTTTATTCTGCTGTTCTTGCTCTTTCTTCCATTCTGTTCAAGCGATCTATTTTTTTTGTGTTCGGTTGTGCGTGCCGAGCATTCCGGGCGTAATTCTAGTATCCTCGTGCCCTTGATTTTTCTCGAAACGTATTCTTCTCTTCTGCACTAGTTTTCTTTAGTCCGCAGACGAAAATAAGCACTTGTTGGTGACATGTAGACGCATCCAGTATGTTTCATCCAAAATCGCTAGTTTTATGTTGCACTCACTCATATCTGCGATAGTTGTATGGAATATGATTTTTAATTCGCATGGCGCATACTGTTTAATTTCCCTCACTAGTTCCATGTTTCTACATATTAATAAGTCCGTTTTCTTGTTACATTTATTGGGTCGATTTTCATTGGTATGTATTCGTTCATTTTTCGTTTTACCGCTATAAATCGAGTTTCCTGCCAAATGTAAGCAAAGGAATGTATGTTATTGATTAGGAACTGCTTACGTGGCAGTGGTGAAGTATTGTATAATTCATAATTCTGTAGGTCTAAGAGTGGAATGGTGATATGGTAAATTATATACGAATTGTTAAAAAGTATGTTTACATTCGCAATTTTTAATAATTTTAGAATTGAGTCTGACGGTTCCAATGGGAAAGTTGCGTCAGCTATCGTCCTTTTTACTAGCGATGCCGTATTTATAATTAGTTCCAGATTTATGAATCGTGGATGCAGCACTCCTTTTGATGCGAAGAAGACCGCTGCCGTTATTATATCGGTATTTTATGCATATGTGGCTACGTGCTTTTCTATTATGTATATCGCCTTTTCGAAGATCGCTGTTTGCTCGCTGTCGCTAATTATATTCTTGAGGTTTGCATTTCCAAAATCTCCGTTTGGTTAGCAAAGATGCTAGCTACTCTTCTGGTATTCTTCGCCTCTACTTCCATGGCTTTTCTCAAACTTCTCTCGGATTCTTCGTTCAGCATTCCAAACAAAATTTTGCTGAGCTTCCCTGCAAAGGAGAATTGCGTATACCTGTGCGTATTATTTGGATTGTATCCCTGGATTAATTCGATTAATTTCTGGTTGTCGAGCCTCGTTCTTTCGATTTTCTCTGCTAGGTAATTTAGTCTTGGATTGTTTGTGCAATCCGGCACATCTGCTAGACAGGTTTCGTCTGCCGCTTTCCATACATTTTTTATTCTCCTGTTTGTTGAGAAGTGTGGAACCAGGTTGATCTTCTGTATTATTACCCAGTTTGTGCTCGTTGCCTTGAGCGGGCCGAGGATCTTCGTGATGTCCCCCACGTTCTTCCTTATCAGCGAGACGAGCCGTTCCTGATGCGGTTGATATCAGTTATCTCGTACGAGCCTTCGTATTCTGCGTCATATTTTCCTTTACGCAGCTCCTTGGGCAGGTAGACTGTTTTACCCACTCGAAAATGCTTCGTTTTTAGCTTTCTATCGTAATAATATTTTGATTCACATTTTGCCTGAACTTGATTATTCGCGGCGAGGGTATGGAGTTCGCTTAAACTTTGCGTCAAGTCCGCTATGCACTCTCCATAAGCAGCGGTTTTTCCGTGCGATAGAAAACTTTATGATGTGCACGCCGATCTGCCGAATGCGAGGTTGTGTAAAGCCCGAACTTTCGTGTTCGGCGCAGTTGTAGCCAGCCATTCATCTTATTCGTTGTTTTTTCGTACGTGTTCTTTAATGTACTCTGTCAAGGTATGATGCATACGTTCAATTGCCCCAGTTGTATGCGGGTAGTAGACTGTTTTGCAGTATTTTTAGATTTTAAATAGACGTGCGAAGTCTTCGAGTAACCTGCTCTTGAAATAGGTGCCCTGGTCTGAAAGCAAAGTAACAGATCACCTTTTCGGTAAGAGCGCGTGCCACTTCTTGCGTGCTTGCTACTTTTACTGGTAAGAGAATAATGTATTTTGACAGCCTCTCTTGGACTGCCAATATATAATTATTTCCCTTTGTTGTTGTCTTTAGCGGGCCATATAAATTTATTAAGATTTTATCAATCGGGCGAGCAAGCGTGCCCGAGATTACTAACGGAAGCCGGGTTTTCACGCGCACTGCTTCTCTATTTGGCAATTTTCGCAACCTAGTACGAATTGGCGTGCATCGGGCCGAAAGTTCCGCCAGTAAAAATTCTATGTTTTATTATTGCCTCTGTGTCCCCCTATTGCCTCCTTTTGATATTCTTTTATCACATTGAATCTTAATCTAACTGGTGGCACATGGAACTTGTTTAGGAAGAGTACTGCCGTTAAAGACAGGCCGCTGGGGATTATCTCTAGATGTTCTGTTAGGTATCTTCGTTCTGCTATCGTTAGCATTCCTGGATCTCTTATTATGCCTATGCTTTTCATTTCCTTGGACACGTCTATGTGTTTTAGTATTTCTAAGCATTGTTTAATATTAAGTCTCATGGATTTTTAATGACGACGCCGAGTGCTTGACTGTCATGGCGCTCGGCAGTGTGTCATCTCTCCGACCGAGAGGTTTGCGTTTCTCAATAATTCCTCTGCATGTATGTATTCCCTTTCTATCGTTGCCTCCAAAATTTCTGTATCCAGGTAACTGTCTGTTCATAGAAAAAAGACTATATTTTCCTTATAACTGAACGGATGTTATTTATTTGCAGCAATTTAGAAAATGGGGGTGTATCCTCGTTCTCGGCTCTCATCCATAGTGATTTTTCGAGCGGCGGCGGGGCAGTCTGTACCTTGTAGCGCTCTAGTCTTTTGCTGCTTACATTCACCTGTGCTGCTTCCCCCCTTGGTTTGCTGCTCTCTTCAAGCTTTCCGTAGTTGAGGCCTGCCGGTGTATGCGTTCCGATATCTCCTTGATCCGACATGTACGCATACGATTTGGCTATAATCTTGTGAAAAAATAAAGATGCAGGGGTCTCCATATAGAGTTTGCGAAGCTAGAATTACTCGCACTTCAGTTGGCGATTCGCAGAGTTCTAAGGCTGGCGTTTCGAGCAGCTGTTTTCGCAGCTGAGTCGCAGATAGAGCGAGTGTGTGCAGTTTTATTAACAAATAGAACAAGCAGTTTCCCGGTAGATCTGCTGGAATATCACTGCTTCTTGAAAATCGTTTTTCTTTTCCTGCACAGTCGTCGTTTTGCTTGAGTGTTATCTGTAACCCTGTGCTCTGCACCTCGTTGTTGGGAGAAGCCGGGCCTATGACGATCGCGATAGTTTCGATTTCTCGGTCTTCCTGTCGAACTCTGTAATTATTATTCTTATTAAACTGTCTTGTACTCTGGCTCCTGCCGCCGTTCGCTCGGAGCCGGCTTATCATCACATCGATCTCGCGAGTGCGACATACTTTCATGACGTGATCTCCCCTGCTGCAAATACATTTCCTTGCCTCGCGCTTCTTCTTCTTAACTTGACGACTGGACGTTGTATAATCGTTAATGCCGTACGAAGAGACCACTCTCACGAGACGGATCCGGAAAAGGTGTGTGTGACCTTCACTACAGACCAACTGGTGGGGGCTGTTGACTCGTTACGAATTAGCACCACGTCCCCGACGTTGATAATGGTTTGTTGATTTTTCCACTTAACTCGTCTCTGCAGCTGCTGAAGGTAGTCTGAGAACCAGCAGAACCGCTAACTTTGTATGATTTATACCTACTATACTTAATGGTTGTTAACCGAAAGGACCCTGTATAATCAACGTCTGCAGATCGCCCATCCTTTGCTCCTGGGGTTGAGCATCAAAGCGTTTACATCTGAAAATTCCTGATGAAAACTTTTACCTTCATTCTTTCTCTAACTATCCAAAACATCATTGGATGATGAAGATACTGAACTATTAGTTCTGATAAACGGCTATTATAAGGCAAGATTATAGGCTGTTTTTCATCATCGCAAAACTCGCATTCTTTATACAACCACCTACCCTTATCAGCCCATCGTACAAAACAGGTGATAGAGCTTTTCGGTGATGTGGTTTTGCGAGCTTCTGCTGGGATTGAAGAAGTTCTATTTCTTGCTCGTAATGATGGAGCTGCACTATTTAACACTTCACTAACTTAGCTTGATAAACTTCCTCTCTACTTAGGCCTGTTTGGCATGAACTCGCGAATTGAGAAACCATTTTAAAAATTCTATTAGAAAATTATGCTTTTTTTAAGCACGCTACTACGAAACTCAAGGCGAATGAGCTTCCTAACTTATGAATATCAATTTATTAAAGGCCAGAGCTCATTCATCTGAGCCCTTTTAGTACTAATACTTCGCGCACTTATATCGTAAGTACTATTAGCGACAAGAGTTACGCGCAGAAAAACAGGCACTCAAAGTCGCGTTTCGCACACGGCGTGGTAAAAAATATAGTTCGATACATATCAACAAGTTCGGTACGGTCAAGCAAGTAAACCTCGCACGGAGTTATTATTATGCCCATGCTAGGATCGTCGGCTTAGCAGGCTTGTATTGAAATGTACGATTTTCTTAAAACGTTATCCTATTCATGCAACTACTCTGCTGATCCAGGATTGGTGTATGTGGTATATTTGCAAACAAAGCACATAAATTTTTACTCCTGGGTTTGAACATGGGCCCTCGCAATTGGTAGTTTATCGCTCTACCGACCCAACCACCGAAGACCCCTATTAACCTTTTCGCTCCGGGACTGGTCCATATATGGACCAACAAGAAAAGCGAACGTAATAGATGTTTATAAGGTCAATTTAATGCACTAAATTTAGGAAAAATATTGAAAAAAATCCTGGTTACTTCTTTGACCTTCAAAATTAAATTTGAAGGTCAAACAATGAAACTGCGTATTTGCGCTTGAAAATTGGTATACCTATGTTTTATGAGTCGCTGAATACGATAAAATTAGTAAAAAAATTCTAGTGACTTCTTTGACCTTAAACTTTGAAGGTCAAAGTATGAAAATGCGTATTTGCGCTTGAAAACTTGAAAATTGGTGTACCTAGATTTTATCTGCTATAGTAAATAAGAATATTAGTAAATAAGTCTAACTACCTCACCGACTTTGAAGTTTGAAGATCAGTGTGTGCAAAAAATTATCTTATCTGAAAATCAATAAACAAACGGTTTTGGTACGCTGAGGTGACAGTAGCTCTATCAAGATCGTCTTGTCATCTTTGTTTAGTAAGTTCAAAGTATAAGTACTGAATGATAACATATTTATTTGTATGTTTTTCATTGTGTAGTATCTAGAAGTAATAGCTATGTCAA
>UELV01098518.1:0-24881 GCA_900490015.1 Megastigmus stigmatizans | reverse complement strand
TCCATTACATTTTTTCTGTATAAATAATTTCCACGATTAAAATACTGGTAGCTTCATTATCGCAAAATTAAAAAAAACTTAGTTTTGAAAAGTTTATGTATATAAATACGAATAAGAATTCTAATTATTATATAAAGTCATAAAAAAATTTTCCCTCCAATTTTCAAGATATATATATATATATATATATATGTGTGTTCTTTTCTAAAGTCAATAAAAAAGAAAAGTATCGCAAGAGTCTGTTTCCATTTAAACCTATTGTTTTGCTGACATTGTTGCAAGAAACTGATATTTTTCAAGCAATAACTAAATCCAATTTTTAGTGCTTTTAAGCAATTCCCCGTTTATGTCTGTTATGAAACAGCTCGATGCAAAAAGATTCTATCTTCAATTTCAGTTTGGAAAAGGTTCTATTATCTCAAATTTAATAAGTCTTCGTAGTTTCAGCTCGATCCATCAAAAAATTACATAGAAAATTAATTAAATTGGTTACATACCTATACTACTCGTAGTTAGTCATGCATATATACATATCATATAGAAAAATTTAAGAATCTTTTTTACCTCGTTAGATTCATTTTTCTCATTATACCAAAACAGCAAAGAAAAGTTTTTGATAAATAATATTAATTTATACTTTTGAAATGACGCAAGGAATTTTTAACATGAATAAGTACAAAAAAGACGAATAAATTATGTCCAAATTTCTTTTTGTTCATAAAACTAGTAGAATGTTAGGTTTTTCGTAGCCCTAATGGACATACTTATATGCACATTGTACATAGGTATACGCATCATCGTAAAATATTATGTGACGTCACCGTGGTTAACACAATCTCAATGCCGCGGTAGCATTACATGAACTTTAACCTTATGCACTATTTATTATAAAATTATTTATTAATTTTTTTTTTTAAAGAAATTTTGCTTGTAAAATATTTGTACAAAATATACTGATTATACAAATGTACAAAATAAACAGTAGCTAATTTTCGGCTAATAATATAACATTTTTTAAATACGTTCCATCAGCGATCGAAATATAGGCAAGAAGGTATCTGAAATTATTATAAGATTCAAATGTCAAAAGTATTTTAGATACTTATTACTAAGAATAATTCAGTTTTAAAAAAGATTGTGACACTTCGAATACATGATATTTAATAATATTATATTATGAATAATCTAAAGACTTTTCCATATTTGTGTACTTTTAAGTATAACAGAATTATATGCCGCTACTACGCACTGAAGTCTGAACTGATGATCCAGATATCTTTTAATCTGAAAGTTTTTTTAAATATAATGTTGGCCACGTTACATTTTATAAATGCAATTTTATATGAAGAACAGAAAATGTTGTTATCGACGGCTGATACCTAAGTACAGGCAAATTTCGTAACTTATTGACTAAAATCATAATCGAGTTTTAGTGACATTCGAGATGCTCATCAGAATAAAATGGATACAACATCGTTTCTACGTTTACTTTATTTAGCATAAATCTATGCGTTATCATGTTTCCCCGACTTTTCTCAGATAATTATGGAGAATAAGTTCATTTCGCTCTCACACGCCTTTCAAATGTGCTCGAGCGCGCAGTGGCGAAAATTCTAGAAGCCATTCGCGAAGTCCAATGATTGTCGGACATTTGTAAGAGGTTTCTGCCACCGGCGATGCTTGCATTGGTCCACGTACGCCGCGTGGGTCGCTCTTATTGGCTCACACGCCTCCCTCTGATATTCCCCTGCAAGCAGTTCAAGCGCTGATCAAAACTGGCTGCACTGTGGCTGTTGAATACCCGAGGCTCGCAGACATCCTTTGACAGTAGCCGATAGACGCACCGAGGTGCCGTTTCTGTGAGTGTGCTTGCATGTGCAAGCTGCATCGCTCGTGCTTTTTTCGTTTATAGTTTTATTCTGAGCTTTCCAGGAACATGAAGAAATTCGCCTTCGTCGTTGTGGCGCTTTTCCTGTTAACAGGTAATTGCATGTGTGCTTTCTCAAGCGTAAACTAACTCATTTTGGAGTAAGATGATACGACGCGCTTTTCTCTACAGTTAAACTATATGTTGGTGCTAATTTGATTTGCTAACTATACCGCAAAACCTCAATTTCATGATTCTTGAGATTACAAATTCATTGGCTATCCTCTCTACATATTGCACAAAATTTTCACATAATTTTTTTAATTTTAGGACTTGCAGCTGCAGAGGAAGATTTCATCGATGATGAAGTAGGTACTGTTGAAAATGATCTTGGTGCCAGTAGAGAAGCTCTCCGTACAGGTCAGTTTTAATCAACATTTTCTTCATTCTAGTAATTTTTATTTACTAATTAATAACACAAACATTCCTTATGTTTACAGACGATCAAGTTGTTCAAAGAGAAGAGGAAGCTATTAAAATTGATGGGTTGAATGTAGCACAAGTAAAAGAATTAAGAGACAAAGCTGAAAAGTTCAATTTCCAAACAGAAGTTAATCGCATGATGAAACTCATCATTAATTCTTTGTATCGCAACAAGGAAATCTTCCTCAGGGAGTTGATATCCAATGCATCGGATGCACTGGATAAGATTCGGTTATTGGCTCTCACAGACAAAAATGTTCTTGAAACTAATCCTGAAACTTCTATAAGAATAAAGGCAGATAAAGAAAATAAGATATTGAGTATTACTGATACTGGTATTGGTATGACCAAACAGGATCTTGTAAATAATTTAGGTACCATTGCCAAATCAGGAACAGCTGAATTTTTAACCAAAATGCAGGATACTTCAAATTCTCAAGAAATGAATGACATGATTGGACAATTTGGAGTTGGATTTTACTCTGCCTTTTTGATTGCTAACAGAGTAGTTGTTACTACAAAGCACAATGATGATAAGCAGTACATTTGGGAATCTGATAGTTCAACCTTCAGCATTGTTGAAGATCCACGTGGTGATACCCTCAAGAGGGGAACTACCATTAGGTAAATTTAAAAAAATACTATTTAAATTTTTTATACATAATATTATAACAATAAGAACAGTTTTTTCATTAATTTCTAACTTTATATTGTCTTTCAAATTCTTCTTCATTTTTAGAATTAAAATTAACAAATTGTAATCAAGAATTTATTTTGTCAAATAACATTATGAAAGAAAAAAATATATTCAAACTCATTTTATCATAGTTATAAGTTATTAATATTACATTTAATATCAACAGTTCAAGTTCTTATTAGAATTATTTGTATCTTTTTTAGAATAATTTGCAAATATTAAATACCTCTAATATATTCAATTTCTTTTAGTAAATAATATTCTAATATGTATGACTAAAGTAAATTAACATGTTAATTATATATTCTATTTGTTGTTTTTTTTTATTTATAATAACTTAATTAGTAAAGCTTAAAAACCAATAAATTTGTTTTGAATCTATTGAAAAGTAATATTTTTAATTAAATACTAATGTCTTACCTGAATTGGAGTGCAATGTTATGAAATTAAAAAGAATAATTTAGTATTTGTAAACTAGTCAGATTTTAAAAAAATTCTAATTTTAAAATTAAACAGTAAAATAATAATATATTTTATAATTTCAATTAAAAATAAATTAATAAAATTGTTCGGTTTAAAGTTTGCACATGAAGGATGAAGCTGTTGACTACTTGGAACAAGACACTATTAAAAATCTCATTAAGAAATATTCTCAATTCATTAACTTCCCTATCTACTTGTGGAACAGCAAAACTGTTGAAGTTGAAGAAGAGCCAGAAGAAAAAGAAGATAAAAATGATGAAGTAGATGATGAAAAAAAAGCTGATGAAGAAGAAGAAGATGCAAAAGTAGAAGAGGCTAGCGAAGAAAAAGAAAAGAAGAAAGTTAGCAAGACTGTTTGGGATTGGGAATTATTGAATGATTCTAAACCAATCTGGACCCTCAAACCATCAGAAATTACTGATGAAGAATATAACGATTTCTACAAGGCATTGACAAAGGATGCCCAAGAACCATTGGCTAAAGTTCACTTTGTAGCTGAAGGAGAGGTGTCATTCAAATCTCTACTGTTCATTCCGACTGTTCAACCAAGTGACAGTTTCAATCGCTATGGCACCAAAGAGGATAACATTAAATTATATGTGAGGAGAGTCTTTATTTCTGATAAATTCAATGACTTAATGCCAAATTACTTAGCTTTCATTCAGGGAATCGTTGATAGTGATGATCTTCCTTTAAATGTTTCTCGAGAAAACTTACAACAACATAAACTTATTAAAATCATTAAGAAGAAATTAATCCGAAAAGTTTTAGATACGATTAAGAAGATTCCAAAAGAAGACTATCTCGAGTTCTGGAAAGAGTATAGTACTAATATCAAATTGGGAGTTATTGAAGATGCTCAAAATCGTGCAAGATTATCAAAATTGTTAATGTTCCGTACCTCAGCCCAAGAGAATCCTACAACTTTGGGTGATTACGTTTCTCGTATGAAACCAAATCAACATCAAATCTATTACATTGCTGGTTCTTCCATTGATGAAGTTAAGAAATCTCCTTTTGTCGAACGTTTATTAAAGAAAGGCTATGAAGTTTTATACTTAGTTGAAGCAGTTGATGAGTATGCACTTTCATCAGTTCCTGAATTTGATGGAAAGAAGTTCCAGAATGTTGCCAAAGAAGGTTTTATTCTTGATGAGGGAGCAAAATCTGGAGAAAAGAAACAAGAATTAGAAAATACTTTTGAACCTCTTATTAAGTTCTTTAATGACAAACTTAAGGACTACATCAGTAAAGCCCAAATATCAGAACGTTTAACAGATTCTCCATGTGCTCTTGTAGCCAGTATGTTTGGATGGACTGGAAATATGGAAAGGCTTGCAGTATCTAATGCACATCAAAAAACTGATGATCCACAAAAAACTTATTATCTGAACCAAAAGAAGACTCTTGAAATTAATCCACGACATCCTTTGATTAGGGAATTGTTACGAAGAGTTGAACAAGATAGTCAGGATGAAACAACAACAAATATGGCTTTAATGATGTTCCAAACTGCAACACTTCGATCTGGATATATGCTTAAAGAAACTTCAACTTTTGCCGAAAATGTTGAACAACTTATGCGAAAAACTTTGGGAATCCCACTGGATGAAACTCCAGAAGAAGATGACGAAGATGCATTTGACGATGTTAATGAGACTGAAAAAGAATCTGACATTAATGCTGATGATTTCAGGGAACAGTCTGATGACCACGATGAGCTTTAATAAGTGAACAGAGCTTCATTAATTAAAAACTATTCTTTGTTATGCGATGCATAGCATTTTAAAGACTTCAATATTTTTGCAGTGTTGAAAGTTGCATGTTCTTTTTGTTACATTTAAATCATTTTCTATTCAAACATTTATATTACTTCATGTGCGATAAAATCACGATTGAGTTTTGTAGAAAATGTGTGATAAGCAAAATCAGATTTATACTCAAGTAACTGTACTGCAGTAAAAGTAATCCGAATCGGATGGTTCAAGCACGATTGTGCCCCGTACTGATATACTTAAAATGATTGAAGAGTCAAACATCAGTTTGTAAGAACTGTGCATCCAATAATTAATTTATTTTTATTTGGTTTGCTCTTCCATTTAATTATAAAAATGTTTGTGTGAGATGACTGTATGTTAACTAGTGAGATATATTTGCAAAGTGAGAATGTATTTGTATAAAAAAAAAAATATTAAAAATATGTTTAAAGTATATACTGTATTTTTTGTTCATTCAAGACTATTTAATCATGATTTACTGGAACAATGTCAATCAGTTATTATAATTTTATAGCATAATTGCTCTCCTACGTGAAGAAAAAAATAAAACATATTTTTTATAAATCAAAAATAAATTTATTTATTATAATTAAAATAAGATAGGACTGTTAAAAATAAAATTTATAAATAATAAAAATCTATTTCTTGTATGACTCAAATGTTTCAATTCAGGACAATGTTTAGAATTTCTAAGACTCTTTACATGCAATTCAATTAATTTGTACAAATATTCCTTTTGAATTTCTATTGCTTGAACTTAATTAAAATAATATTTTAAACAAAATTTAGCATATATATATAAAAAGTTTTACTTTATGTAATTATTATAAAAACTCCAAACTTTTTAGTTGTTCCATATTACTCTAGCATCATTAATGTTCATACACTTACTCTATTTGCTTAAGTATTAATATTACACATATGTATATTTGCATTTTTTGCCGTTAATTCGTTGATTGGCCTAGAATCAAGGTATCTAGTCACTAGACAGCATAGGTACTTATATGTGTATACGTCGATTATTATCGAAGGAGTGACCCTTTAATTATACCTAACATAGTAAATTCTAAATTTCTAGGCGCCCTCTATATCCGCTCTAAATTGAATCCTTTTAATTATATATACATATATGCAGAATTATAACCTGCGCATTGGAAATTGATAAATATTCGTCAAAAAATATTTTTTCTGTGTACAATATAAACCTTGACCAGACATGTCGCCGTTAGAACTCGGTTTGTAATTGATTCCTTCATTTACAACGTTATCAATGTTAGAGCTATTATAATGTCATTCATAGTTTTTATGAATGAATCAAAATAGGATTCAGATATTTAGTTCCAACTTTGAGTTATTACTGTTATTAGTGACAAATCCGATAATATGCGAATTATAATATTCCTTGTAAAAATATAACAAATTTCAATTTTGATACATTTCAAACATAATTGATTCTTTTTTTTTATAAAAAATCAGCAGAAAAAAATATCTGTAATTAGATACAAATGCTTGGAATATTCCATAATTTATAATAAATTATACTTAAATGGAAATAAATTTATTTTCAGAAAATATGAGTAAAATTCTTCAGCTCGAGGAGATCAATAATCTTTCTCAAATTTATTTTGTAAATTAAAATCGAGCAATAAATTATTTTTCAACTTTGTAAATGGAAATACCTAAGCACCTGGCTACCTATATCTATACTTACACCATTAAAAAATTTAACCTTTGAAAGTTTATCACGAAAAGTTAATTTTTTTAGTAATAATCGTAAACACAATGCTATAAAACAGTAAAAATGTACTGGCCAAATACTTTTCCTCTTTATTTTAGTTTACCATTTGTGTTTGGGCCTTTTTTGTAGCTATACATATAAATAAATCAATTTCTGTTTTTTTATCAATAATATAAGAAGCTCAAATAATTCAACGGTTGGCAGCCGCGGGGAGCAATCAAAATTTGAGATACTGGGCATGTGCATACCGTAGTACATTGGCAGTTCCTTAATCTATATACTTATAGGTACAAATGCGTATACTGCGCGAATGTACTGATCTTGTATAAAGCGGCTTCTGAAATCGCGTGTTAAAGTGCTAGAGATGAGGGATCCGAGATCAACCTTTTATTTTCAAAGCGCCTTGGCTAACGGTGTAATGATCCCAATTCGAGCGACATATTATCATCGATAAAAATATTATCTTTGCTGTTGAAAGTGGGTTAAATTAAGACCATCGAGGTAAATCGCTATTAATGGCACGTATGGAAATGCAGCCAGCCGTTAACCGCCGAGTCGCGGGCAGACACGGACCGCACGCGGAAAGAATGTAGAAGCTGCCGACATCGAACGCCACACCGCACCGCACCGTCAGGCCAACTATATAGGACTACTATACAGCTTGCCACACTAGGTCGGCGGCAGGCGGCACTCGGCACTCGGCACTCGCTCGCAGTCCCCATTTCCGTTTTCGAATATACACCAACACACCGCGAATCGCGACGTCGCCGCGACGTCACATGCGAAAACGAGCGCTGCAGGTCTCTGGCCCGTATCGCCGCCGCGTCGTGACTCGCGAGTCGTGAGACTAAGTCGTCGTCGTTGTGTTTTTGTGTTTCATCACGACGAACTCGCAGAGACAGGATGAATCGCCCTGACTCGAGGTGAGTTGTCTACCCGCCACTACTTGCGCGCTCCTCTTTTCTCTTTTTTTTTTTTATCATTATCCCGCTGCCGCGGACAAAAGGGTTAAGGCAGTCGTGGAATCGCTGTTGCGGCCTCCTTCGATTATATTCCAAAACTGGCCGTCGCGAGTGCACGCGAGCGATTCCCTTTCTTAAACGGCTAGAGGAAAAAAGCGGAGCCGGCTCCTTTCTGTGTCTAAGCCTCCACGCCCTGGACGCGCGCCCTAATCAGCGGCGGCACCTCTCCTCTCGGTCCCTCTCTCTCGCGCGCACACACTTTCAATGGCGGCTAATGCGTCGACCCGAGAATGGGAAGGACGGAGAGGACTTGGTGGTGCTTAGCGCGCAGAGCACCGAACCGTCAGCCTCCTGAACACCTCGCTGAGTCTCGGTGCAGCTCCTTCGCTTTTCTCCGCCTGGAGCCTAGGAATCGCTATGTACTAATGTACGTACTAATCATGCGTATTAGATAATTCATGACGGCGACGGAGCAGCAGCAGAGGTAGTGGTGGCGGCGGCGGCGGCTCCAATTACAGTAGTAAATTACTAGTCGTTGCACCAGTGCGCCTTAAAACTAGATCCGGACTGCGCTCCGGCTTCTCTTTCTCTGCGATTTTTCAAGCGTACATTTTCCAATACTGCTTTGTTCGCTCCGATTAATCACTCCCGTTGATTTTGGAGGCTAATTAACGGCTCGCTCGAGACGTTGATTCGCCCCATTATTCACTTGAATTGGAATTTTTGCACTGCAGTTTCGTTATGTGTTCGTTTTCAAGAGAAACAAGCTGTATGAACGTAAAATTTCCTCTTTTCCACGTTCATCAGCCACTTAGTGCTCTTGAGTCAGGGACAATTTAAGCCTTAATACGGTACAGTCACTCGTAAATACTAAAAGAGCTCTAAAGCTTCGTTAAAACTGAGCTAAAACATAGGACATAGAGTTGCCTCCACTAACTTTTAATTTTGATATAAGCCTTTTTTTTTATAACTTTTTAATATCCTGTGGCCTTGAATTTAACTATTCTAGGATTATCTAACAAAGTTACTCGAAAAAATTTTATTTTACTTTCATCTAAGCTAGTATTTTCTCTGTTTTTCAGGTTCTGGCTGATAAAATCAAAATTGACTTTCTTTACTTCTTAAACCAATCGAAAATTTTAAACAATTGGAGAGGCAAAATTATTACTTTAAAAAACTTCCTTAAATCAACAAATAATCAGATTTATTCAACATATTCTAAATCAGAAAACAAATCTACTAAAAATGAATATTCAGGGTTTGCAAGTTTTTCTGGACAGTAATTCTGTGCCAGGTGCATCAGTACCTGTTGATTTGTTAAAAGTAGCTAGAGCTATCATTCAAAAACAACGTAATCGAATTGGCAAAGGACAACCACAACTACTTTCTACTGCCAAATTACGCCTAGTTCTTGATGGAGAATGCTGTCTTGATAGACTTTACGGTGGATATTTCTCAGGTAACTTACCATTTTGTTCTAATTCATTTTTATTTATCATTTATAATTCTTATATCCAATTGCAATAATTATTTAGATTGGGCCTGTGGTGGACAATGGAACCGAATGATACAGTTTCTTGCAGTTTTTATACAAGCCAGTGAAGCAGCAGGCTTAGAATTAGCTGTATTCTTCAATGGTTCTCTTGAAACTCCTAGGCGTGCAGAATGGATACAAAATCAATTGAATGCTCGAATTAAAGTTAACAATGTAAATTTTTCTTATTTTATAAACTTAATTTTTATTTTTTATAATATGCATTTATAATAAATGTACATATTATTAGGTATTGAAACATATACCAAGCAAAGGAACACCGCCACCAAAAATATGGTGGATACCACCAGCATCTCTAAGAACTAGTTTACGAATGGCTCTTAGGCATTTAAATGTAACAGTTGTAAGTAGTTGTACTTAATTGAATAATTAATACTTATCATCTTAATAATTTTTAAAAGTAAATTCTCGTAATTAAAAGTAAATTAAAAAATTAATTAAAAGTAAATTTCCTTTTCAGTTAAGTAGCATGGATGATCATCATCAAGAAGTTATCGCTTACTGCCGTGAGAACAATTATCATGGCTTAATTGCTGATGATGCTGAATATGCCGTATTTGATCCTCCTAGATATTTCTCATCTGAACAATTAAAATTAACATACAAGGTACATTTTTTTATTATCTATGAAATTATTAGATTAAACAGAATAGAATTTATATTAAAGCTTTCCATTTCTAGGGTTCTCTTGACACAAAAGAATATTTAGTAAGTGAAGTTTTAAAAGGACTAAATCTTCCAGTCGAAAGACTATGTATTTTAGCTGCTTTACTTGGCAACTATATATTAAATGAACATGCTTTGGCAGATTTTTATAAAAAAATTAATCCAAGTACAAATAAAATGAACATAGATCAGACTGTGAGAGCAGTTGCAAATTTCGTCAAAGAATTACCTTCTATTGAACTTGATGCAGTTGCTCAAAACGTATTTGGTTCTCTAACAGATCCTAGGAGTACGAGTTTTAAACAGTCTGTTCAATATTATGTCAATGGAACAAAGGATGGATTTTTACATTACAAACCAATAAAACCTACCAAAGGTAGTATATTTTTTCTTCAATCTTAGATTTTATTTTACTCTGTTCTTACATTATTAATAATAATTTGTAATATTTTTATGTGAATTTTAGATCCAATTCAAAATGATCAAAGTCAATCAAATGCATTAGATTTACCTTCGAACACAGAAGATGAGTCAAATATGGAAACGTTGCGTTTTGCATCTGAAACTGCAGAGAGTGAGCAAGAAAGTTTGAATGCATATAAAGAAGCTACTGCGAATGCTAAAGCGGCTCCACAGATAATTATTGAACCACCTGTCTTACAAACTCCAAGTGATACTGAAAATAGTCGATTGGAAGAGGATCAAAGTAAATAAAATTATAGATATTAATTGTTATTGAGTAAAAAAATATTCTATTAAATACGTTTTATGCACTAGGCAATGGGCATGCAGCAGTTAACGGTACGCATAATCTTCTAATCAGTTCATCTAGTTCGAGTAGTAGTTCTTCTGCAACTTCACCTGCTCATGTCACAATTGATTCGGTTAAGCAAACAGAAAAATCGACTACTATACCAACTTCTGTGCCAGAAGTGATGAGGACAGCATCTGAAAGGCATCAAAAAGGATTAATGTCCCCTAACATTTATCAAATTCTTGTAGCTGGAGAAATAAAATTACCTGTACTCTTGGAAGATGAAAATCACATAGAATTTCCATCAATTCATGTTATTTATAGACCAGTTAGGCAAATGGTCTATGCCATTCTGTTCAACTTGCATCACCGTTTATACTTAGCTAATAAAAGTAAAGAGAAGGGTGGTCAGTACATTACTTTCTTGTTAACTATCATTTTGGTCTATTTTATTTTTTTTTAATAAATATTTATGTACCTGTACAGACACTGACAAAATCGAAGTACCAGATGTTATTATTAAAGAATGGGTTTGGTCCAAAGCAAATCCATTTCAAACACCTGAATTGGTTAAAGCTGAACAAATTGGTTGGGGTGTTCCCACAATTCAAAGATTATGGTTTGGGTGAGTAAAAACATTGCATAATATATTGATTTGAATTTCACAATATCATTACAATTATTATTTTTTTTATTAAATTGAATACTACTTTTAGTACTGGAATTGATGACAAGAGGCGTCGCCTAAGAGGATTTTTAACTTGTATGAAGTCTGACACACCACTCATGCTGAATACTGCCTATGTGCCACAACATTTATTGGTCATGGCTTGTGTACTGAGGTAATATATAAAAAAAATCTTTGAAAATGTTTGTTATAAAAAAAAAAACTAAGATTATTTTATTAATTTTCAGGTACATCATGACATTTTCTGATAAAGTGAAAATTTTACGAAGACAGGAATTAGATGCCTTCATTGTTCAAGCATTTTCTCCTGAGCTTATGAATGCTCAATATTTACAAGACTTGCAGGTAACTTATATGAACAAATAATATTTGAATAATAATGTAGTTTAGAATTTTATAAATAAAATATTATTTTTAGATATCTCTTGTAACGACTCGAGGAGTACAGTTAGCTAGTCTTTTTATGGCTGGTGTAGAGACGGCCCTTTTAGCAAACGATGCGTGTGGAGCGCCCATCCCATGGTTAATGTGCTGTCCTTGGCTATATTTTGATGGAAAACTATTCCATCACACATTAGCACGTGCAACCATTGCTAAAAACCTTTTAGAGCTCTGTGGCGGTTATATTGAGCGTGTTGTTAAAGTTGAAAGGATGCGTAAAGCCATTCTTGAAGGTGTCAATGTTGTATTTGCTCGTCCACCTTTGCCTATTGCACCAGGTAATTTATTATTTCAAATAAATTTAATTTACACTGCCTTCCAGTATCACCTTTGCACGTTGATGCAGACACTAATCAATGTGTCATCGAATGGAAGGAAAGTAATATTCAACGATATTGCTTCGTGTTATCTTAACATTTGGATAGTGCGAATCTCTTAGTTGAAACAATGTTAACCTTCTGGTAGCCGGCATTTTTCCTACTGAAAAAGTATAACTTTCTCGAAATTTTCCATATAAATGTTTCTTAAGTAATAATATATGTGGGCCGATCATGGAATGACGCCATATGGCGTCATGCCGGCTGGCGGTGGTAAAGGGAAATTTTCAATATTTTTATATCAGCAAAGAAAGTTTTCTAAGGGTTTTGAGTGTTGCTGAGAACGATTTTGATACTTATTTTGATCAGAAATGGATGCTAGATAATGAATTGGCCATTTTTATCAATTTTGGAGTCAATTCTGACTAGTGATAATTGATAGAATCACATACGATATTTTTAAAATTTTTGGTCTGCCATCTTGAATTCGCCATCCTGGAATTGAAAAATTGAAATTCCAAGATGGCGAATTCTTGTTTATTTATTTTGTCTAGAAATACTTGAAAATTTTCATGCACTGATCATTAAGCCATCGAAGGGTTGCCAACGCGATCGTATCTCGACATAATTCATTTATTAATTAGAATTTAAAGGAAAGCTGACCTCTTGCTCGGTACACAGGTCTCCGAGTCGCCGCTCCTCAGGCCATACCCCCGGCGGGCTGTGTCATCCCGGATGGCTTGGTGCGCGCCCGAGGTGGTGCGGTGGTCGGCGCGGGCCCACAGCGAGGCCTTATGCGACGGCCCATCCCCTCGCGCGGTGGCCAACTCGAGATCGCCGGAGTCGTCGTCGGTCAGTGGGGAGCCAACTACGGCAGACTGCCCCAACCGATGCAGGGACCGCCACGTGGACGACTCCCACCACAGGTAGGATTGACGGCACAGCAGCGGCAGCACTGCTGCACCTGCGATCGCGTTATCGCTCTGCTGCATTATCAGAGGTCGGAACCCGCCGCCGGCAAGGCTTTCATCCTCGACGATGGCGAGACACTCGGCCCGAGATTAGCGACTGCTCCCGTGCAGAATCTTGAGCTTGCTGTTCCGCGATAAGCCGAATGTCTGCTTGCTTGAGGAACGAGTTCGATGATTTTTCGATTGCGTGTAGCTTACAGTTTTCGATTATTGGAAACTTAAAAAATGCAAAGTTAAAAGCAGGGTCTCTTCGTGTTCTTTGTATTCAAAAAATATTTGATTACGTACCCGAGCGCTTAGTTAGTACGTAGGGACAAAATCTGTAGAAGTTACACTTTTTTTATCTACAGTTTTATTCGGAAAATTAATTATGCGTTGTAAACTGCATTGGACACGAAAAATCATTGAAATATCTTTCACTTAAGATGTCTGGATCTACTAGTTGTGATATTAGTCAAATAGTTCATTAATTCACAAAAATGAATCTGCAAATTCTGTTAGAAGTTAATGAATGAGTAGCTCTCGCTTTATGTTTGGATTGTCGTATACTTTCTTGGTGATGGTTAATTGTTGCACGTTTTTATGCATCTTTTTCGTCTTTCGTAAAATAGTTGATCTTTATATGTGCTTTGTGTATATTGTCTGTATAATAAATATACGACGCTATGTGGACAAAATTCAGAATAAAGATCTCACTTTTCTATACATGGCTCATGGTGTTACTTATTATTTACTTGGTATATCATTTAGTTTTCATAATATGTGCAGTCACTATCATAGCACATACCTAATACTTATATAATAGTTTTTATATGCGGCATTTTTTAATAATTTAAATATTAAGGTAGTTGATCGGTGTCGCGTGGTGCAAGGGGAAAAGATCGGGGTCTCCCTGCACAGTGCACGAGGCCCCGCTCACCCAAAAATATTCTGTAATTGATTCTCTCTTCAGTCGTGGGTTTTTTTACATCTCTGTTTTTTTCTAAAATATTTTATTCAGAATACAGCCCAAAAATACTGCTTTGCATAAGAGTTAGTAACAAATGCAATCTAGCCGTAGATTATAGTGCACTATATGCGTGTAGTGTCTGATATTCTAAAGAATCAAAATATTCAACTTTTATTAAAAACCTTGAAAATTTTTCTAACCCCTGAACTACCTTAATTATATATATTATTAATTTTTATGATTGATTTTCTTTTCCTATGAATAAATTTCTATAATGGAATGCGACTTCATCTATTTGTAAGTTTAAAATGCATGAAATATTGTTTTCATACTATTTACTTTATGGATGGTATACTTCATGAATGTGGGACCTAAAAATGAATATATACTCATTATTTTAAAAGAGTAAATTTTAACTTTCGTAGTGACGAATTTCTTGAAATTTTTGAAAACTTTAATGTAAGAAAGTTACCTATTTTTTGTACATTACGGCTTTTTACTAATAAAATTAGAGATTGTTTTTTTTTAATATCATATAGATAACGTCCGTATGCACAAATACAAGAAGTGTAAAGGTGCACTATTAAGTGCCTGATTACAGGAATACAAGACATCGCGAATGCCTAAACACACTCCAATTATTCCATTCGCTATACACTTCTATAAAAATAAATTGTGCTTGCATGATAAAATAATGCTGTGAAAATAACATAATTAATAACTTTATTTGGTGTAGCATGTATTTATTTTTCTTCTTCAGGATCACTCGGTAATATGCAATTAAAACTGCAACTAATTGTTCAATTTAATTATATATTTTTTCAATAAGAAACCATATTTTTAATAATCTTAAATTACTAGAGTAAAGTTAGAAAAATGCTAAACTAGCAGATTTTGTTGTTCTAGGTGACATCGATCGGCGGAGTCAAGTACGGCATGCCCCGAGGCTACAATCCACTCGCAGGTCGACCTACGTTTCCAAACCGCACGCAAATGCCCAACCGCGGCAAGAAGACGCAAATGAAGGTGCCTACTGTTATTTGATAGAATTTCGTAAATAAAATTAATTGTTGTCCGCTCGTGTTCTATAATATCCGCGTATACTCTAGGCTACTGCAAAAAAGAAGGCTACTTTTAGAAAAGCAAAAGATTACGAAAAGAAAAACGGCACAGGGAGAAGCGCTAGCGACGGTGTTACTAGTGGACTTTCGTAAGTGTGACTTTGAACATTTCCTTTAACGCAAAATTTTAAAAAATTAAAAAAAAATTTAAAAAATCACATGTCGATAGACGCGAGCGCGGAACAAATAAGCAATTTACGAACCCTTAACGTAAAACATTGAATCTTACAGGAATACGTTTGCCAATCTTAATTTGACCAAGGACGCCCTTAGTATACCGGGTCAATTTGACGACGCGCTGGAAAACGGTAAGGGCGTAGAGATTGGTCAAGGTGACGCGCCACCTGCAAATGCGACCTGCTCGGTCAAGAAAAATTAAAAATTACAGAAAAAATAGACAGAAAAGATGCATAAAAAAGATTAAGAAAATTCTTTGTGCGAAAAGACTCATTAGAAATTAAACTCCCGAACGTGACTCAAGACTGTAACCAATCTAGTTGTATGTCAGCTGAGCCGATGATCAGTTTCTCGTAACGTCATACGACTTTACAAATCTGCAGGTCACTATTCTTTGAAGAATATTGAGCGGGCAGATTTGGACGGCTCAGCGCGTATAAAACTATGGTGGGGCCAAAATGTTATTAAAAAAAAAAAGAAACAGGACAATTCTAACGCCATCAAGGATGAGGCGTGAAATCCATCTCGACTGTCGACTTACACAACACATGTCCTCACTGCCAAAAAAAGTACCGTACTCTAAAAATGTAAAACAGTAAGAGTAAGAGTTACAATTTAAAGAAAACTAACTGATGCAAACAAAGGGAAAAAATGAAAGTTGTGCTTATGCTGATGGGGCTGCTCTGCTCGTACTCGTGGAAATGTACTCCGACTGATTAGGGTATGCATGCGCTAATTTTACCAGCAAGAACGAGTCGTCAACTGCTATAGATGATTAATTAACTTAAGGAGCGTGATTATTTTTTTTACGATGAAAATATATATTTTCCGGTATTATATGAAATGCTCACCTCGGCCGTCTCGGTAGCTCATTCCCCATACTCTAATTCTCTTTCGCGCGAAAGAGAAACTCTACAAACTTAACGGGCTGTTAACGTTGTGAAGCGATTTCCGGAATGGGCTATCGGGCACAGCTCCGAGCGCATGGAGACTGACGCTTTTCATATAAGTGAAATATATATATTTATACAGGATTTAGGTTAGAGTTCCCGTAGATTTACTATACGTAAGTTATGCGTCCGTGTACGAGGTATACGTGGTGCAAAAAAATAAATCCTCCTGGAAGCGGACGATATTGAGCGAATATATTGTTTTTCGAGGAACTCGAGGGGCTGAGAGAGAGAAAAAGAAAGAGAGCAAATGGAGATTACAAAGTGCGTAGCTGAACGAGTGAACAAGTTGATGAGAGGCTGCGGGAGTGTCAGAGCGCGTGAGTGTGGATAAGAATGGGAGCACAGTGTATATAAAGACGATGTGATTATAGTTTTATATACGTATGCGTGACGTGTGTGAAGCCGTATGTGCGCGCGGGCTCGCGCGTGTCAAAAGATTGTTGTCATCGAGTGCGGAAAAATTGGTCTGAGATCAGCTACTATGATAACCCAGACGCGGCCCGTGCGCGCGGGTAAGTGCGCGAGTTATACCTAGACATGTAGGCATATATATATATTTGCATTTGAGTCTGGGATGTCATTTTTTTTTCTTTTTTTTTGTGAACGAAACAATGAGAGTGCGAGGCTGCTGCTTGTTTTGTATGTGCGTTTGCGCTGCGAAAGCTGAACGCGCGACGATTTTTGCCGAAAGTTCATTTCAGCGTGCAAACTCTTTATTATATTCTTTTTTTTTTAAGTGCATTATTATCTATTCTTATTTTTTTTAATTCACTACCTTGCTTTTTCAACACTGAATTTGCTAAAATCAAATGCAGCAAACACCGCTTCACATGAGTATCCCTAACAACGGGTTTCTATGCCATCATTCGAAAAGTTTTTGAAAAATTTAGCAAGTTCTACGTCACCGCAGCGATTTTTAATTGTACATACATTGGAAGCAAGCGCAAAGTAGAAGTGATACGATCGATGTACATAGAAGATGCTCTTAGGTGTGTTGATCACGCACTAAGCTTATATATGAGATACGATTACGTTGATGAATTTAATTTAGCATAGACTTCGCCAATTTTTTTTTTGGTAGAACGTCATCGTTGCTACATGGTGGAGCTTTCTTTTTTATATTGACAAAAATGGAAGCCAGAAGAGATGATGGGAAAAGAAAATAATGGAAGGAAGCTGTGGCAGCACGGTAAACACGATTCGATGGAATGACAGTTATAATTGCAAGAGAAAAATGTGTGGTGTCGCGTAATGCAGATGTGTTGAATGGATAAGAAAGAAAAATAAACATTTATTGGATTAATATAACGAGAGGTGATAAGTAAAGAGACATTGCTATATTTTTGTAGATTTGTTATCGCGACTAAATGCATTAAGACAATGAAAAAAAAAAGTTGTATAAAATGAAAAACTTAGTGAATGATGCTAGTTCGCGAATTTGAAATATAATGGATTTAAGGCCAAGAAGACAAAAAGGAAAGGAAAAACATTCTGTGCGCAACTCTACTGGTAAAACAGGATTTTAAAGAAGTGAGAACTAAGTCAATGTCAGTAAGAGCCAATTTGATCTAAATGTAAAACGTAATGCGATTTATAAGAAAAACGGTTCTCTGAGCTACGCTTTTATTGAGGACGCACTTTTAAGGTCTTCGACGTGCAAAAAATGCAAAAAACATTGATGATTTCTGAATAAGAAAGTAAAATCTTAACAATGTCGAGATACATTTTTAGTTTTCGAATCTACGAGCTGGAGAGTCAGTCATTGTAAAATGAACCAGCAGCGATATGCAACTGAATAACTTAACAATTGAGCTCGAGAGTGCATGCCACTTTACGCTTTGTTAAAATACCGAAACATGAATGGTTTTCATTCTAAAGAATACGAATCTCTCGATAACATGCAATTTAATAAAAGAAAAGCTATAAATGTACAATTCATGATGTATGCAGAATTAACCAGTTGCTACAGCACTGATGTCAAACATGAAGTAACAATTTCAAGTTAAACTAAAATTTTAATGAGAGGAAAATGCAATTATGAGTAAAAGAAATAATGAAGAAAAAACAAAAACAAACAAAATCACGTATTACGGAAAACTCGTGTTTATTGTATTGATAATGGAAAAGTAACTTCAATGAATAAAAAAGAGTTATGAATAAAAACATACGAAATCCGAGGCGCCTTTGCAGCGCATTAAGCTTTTCACTGAATGCATAGAATTAGGGGCCCACGCACTCTGCCTATGACCGGTAATTAAAAAATAAATAAAAAAGTAAAGCATTCAAACGATCGATCGTTTATGTAAACACTTATAATGGATTTCTAACATTATATAATACATGTTAAATAAAAATGAAGAGAAAAAAGTGAAAAACTTGCAAAGAATTAATCATGTTGCTCAGCGACTAAATATATGATAATAATTTTTTCTTTTCATTGTATGTTTTGTTTGTCTCATCTATGTAGTAGCTATCAAGGCACAGGTATTCGCTATTTCTATTATTAATTAACTCTTATTATCTTTAAATCATGTTAAATTGGTGATTTTTCTTATTTGCATTGTAGTACATTTGGGTAGTATTTTTTCTGTTAGAAAAATAAATATTTAAAAAATGAACACAGGAGTTTTTTTTAAACGCGTTACATTTCAATGATTATAAAAAACCTGTATTAATTATGATTATGATCATTATAATAGAAATAATTGAATTTGTAAAGGATTGTAGCTGTATCTATTGGGATGGCTAGTGTGAAAATGACAGTGGGCATTAAATTGATTGAGTCACCTTAAAATTTTATTTTCTACTCTTCCGAACATGATTGCAGTTTTTTGTAGTTTTTGTAGTTTCTTTTTTTTTTGCGTTTTTAACATACGCTCTTATAAGATTTTTATTTTTATTTGCCACGGCTCACTACTTTTGTAATTTCTAAGTTTTTTTTTGTATATTATATATTATAGGTTCTTGCTATATACGTATGTAATTATGAAATATATTAAAATATGATAAGAGTCACAAAGTATATCTAATTAAAAAGTTATATGAAAAAAGAAAGAAAAAAATACACTCGATCAATCACTATTGATGTAGTTGAAACCGTAACGTGGGCCCCGTTATCATATATTCTTATTAAATATTACATAACATATATTCTCCTATTATTTCTTGTCTTAGCTAAAATGGAAAAATAAAACAAGTAAAAACTTCAAAAAGAAAAAAAATGTAAAATGTGCATGCGCGAGATGATTTATGTATGCGTTCACCGACTAACTTTATATTTATTATTATTATGACTTGCATGGCGCGTCAATACCTTTATTAGAATTTTTGATTAAAATAAAAATTTTATTATATATCGAGTTTTTGTTTATATTAGTCAAGCGGCATTTATTTTGAATTATAAACTACTGACTTTCTTCTACATAGTATAATAAACAGTACTAATTTTTCTTTGTTATGTGAAGTGAAATTATATTCAGAAAAGATGTCGAAGAATACGGAGCATTTTCGAGAATTAATTATAGATATTTTTTGTGCTTTGCAATATAGATTCAGTGTCTACATTTGTTGGCAGATATATATATACATAAAAAGCATCAACACGGTAAGAAACTCAAAAAATATTGTACTTGTATCAATTTGATTTTATATTCGACAAATGATGCGATTAATCAATGCACTCGTTCTGTGAGTCGCGCACATGCAATTCGTGAAAAGTGAAAAAAAAAAAATAATAAATCCAGTATCCCTGCATTTACATTGCAATTGCGTTATTATAAAACCATGTCGAGTAATCCACCGTGTAATTTTTATTGTTGTAAACATATAATCCCATCTGTGCCTAGTGTCCAGCGGAGCTGATTCTGCATAAATGTTTTCCGTGTTTCAGTGGAGGTTATTCTCAACCATTTTTTGCGTTTTCTGTACCTTTGAAACTAAACAAAGAAAAATTAAAAAAAAACATAATTAAGGGGACACTTTCAAATCGTTCCGTTCGATGAAGGGTTTGATTTAGTTTGAACAGAGAATCAGTGCTAGCGAAAACACAAGGCAATTTGAAAGATTACTATTCTAAGAAAACGTACCGTCGTGGTAAAATAATGAAAAAAAAAACAGGTTCATATTTGGAGCTTAGATAATAATGTAAACGTAGTGGCAACTCTATATTACTAAAGTAAAAGGAGAATGGTATTAATTATAAAATAATTACTAACGAAACAAATATTACATGAAAAAACGCACGTTGATAGATGTTGTAATGAATTAGATTACCAGAATTGCATTAAGGCAGCTCAAGCGCAAGAATTGACCCTAATTTTCAACATTTATGTAAGAGTGTCTGATGAAAATGTAGCGCAAGAATTAATATTATATATGAAAGTAGTATACTTAGTGTCAAAAAAAAATTTTTATAGTGAATTTTGCTAATGCAAAGGTAAATATCCGCAACGGAAAAAAATTCTACTTTTTACGATAGGTTCTTTTATTTCTTAATATTTTTTAATTTAAAAGGTCTCATTTTGTTCCTTGATTAATTTTATGCAGAGACATCGATATAAAAATTAAAAAATATTAAAACCTACAAAGTACAGCTATTTGTTTATAAAAATATGTCGCTCAAATCACTTTTCATCGGTTCATATCAAGAAACAAAATGAGACCTTTTAAATGAAAAAATATTAAGAAATAAAAAAGGCTATCGTGAATAGTAGAATATTTTTTCCATTACCGATATTTCTACTTTTGCAGTAATAAAATTTACTATAAAAAATTTTTTTTTAACTTTACGTATACTATTTTCATATAATATTAAATCTTACACTGTATTCTCATCAGAAACTCTTACACAAATCTTTAAAATTAAGATCGATTCTCGCGCTCGAGGTACCTTAATATTCAATGTAAAACGTCTTTATTGGGAAACTGCTACTCACCGATCATATGTAGCGTTAGCATTTCGTCCAAGCACGAATTGAAACTAATTCAATTTTTATGGATAATTTAATTTACGTTACAAGAGCCACTTGCTGCTAGAGATTAAAATATACATTGCGTTGTCATGTTAAATTTATTTCTTTGAATTTATAAATTTAGCTTTTCTTTTTTCATTACTACTATAGTTGATATTATTGTGTAGTGTGCGCGCGGATTGGTAACAGTAAGTCGTAAAAAATTGAAGGTATTGTCCCTTAAAGTATTTAATTGATTGAGTTTTACAATACTTGTTGAAAAACCCACGATCGAATTCTTTCACAAGTTCTCAGCAAGAAAGGATCTTAAAAACGACTGGCCGATATTTTTGGAAGGTTGATGATTTATTAAAATGTACTGTCATGTCATAAAAATAAATTGGAAAAAAAAATTCAAATGAGTCATTTACTTCCGAATTGAAATCAATATTTAATATCCACTTTTAATTATAAGTTGTGATGAACATAAGCACCACCGCTTTTTTATATTGTTATATTTTGGTATTCTTAAATTCTATTTTATACACAATTTTCAAACTTGCTTTTATTATATTTAAGAATATAAATATTTTTGTTACTAAAGTGATCAAGGAAAAACCTCTTGATAAAGTATAATCATTGAGAAATTCTAATTTAGGATCATTTTAGTTATTTGGTTTTAAATATCGATAAACGATCTTCGTAACATGCAAATATTTTTAAGAAAGAAAGCTATGTTAAGATATACCTTTTGACAAAAATTTGTGAAAAAATAAATAATTTTGAATTGGAAATACAAAAACTCAGTTTTAAATGATAGACTGCATATATTTTACGAAACTATCATAGAGAAAATTACAATACATTATAGTCATCTAGAGTTTTAGTTTACTAAAACAAACATACATATTTTAAGTATAAAATAAAATTGTGTTGCAACATTGTAAACATTTTCAACTTTTCTTAAATATTGAAACGCAACAAGTTCAACCAACTTACTACTTACTATTAAATAGTACTAGTATAAAACTTATTTATATTTACTTACAAAATATAGTTTGGACAAATAATACGATTTTTCTTACGATGAATATACATTTAGTTGGTTTTTATAAGCCCTTATATCATTAATATAATAACCTGAATTTTTTTTCTTCTCGTCTCGTATCTCTGTTGAAAACCTAAGTGAATATTTTCCTGTTTCCGTGTTTTGTAAGCCATAACCTATAACAAGTAATACGTTTAATCATGCATGTCTCAATAAAAAAAATAATAAATAAATTTTGGATTGATTGTCAACTAATTTTGGAAAAGAAAATACACCTGCCTCGATTTCTAACGTTAATTTGCTAACGTTTCCAGCGTGCTCTTGTCACTTGTTTTCAGGAAAAAATTTTGGTAAATTAACGTATATAAATATATTTCGGAGATAGACTCGTTGATATATCCTCGCAATATGGGTAATATATTCAAATAAGTTAATTTCACAAAAATTATGCCCTGAATAGTATTATTAAATAAAACCAAAATTCTGGCCCGTGGAGATCGAGAGAGTAGTATATTTTCTGTTCCAAAATAACTTATTTCCAAATGAGCTACTACTTCAAACTACTTCACCTTGATTAATATATATTTATAAAAATTCTGTCAAAGCTCGCGCAAGTCAAAAAATAGTTTTCCATTTTAAATAAATCAATAGTGATAAATAAATAAAAAATTATCAAAAGATCAGTGTTTACCTGCATCAGAAGTGTCTGATGTTCCGACTATTTGAACACTCAATTTCCTGTAATTGGCTCCAACAATCAAATACTGATTAACACATATAAACATATCATTTACGGTAATATGCTTCATTATTTCTATTTCTTCATCAGATCTATTAAACATATATTCTGTAGAAAGAATCTCTGTCCAATTATCTTCCATGTCATCACTGTCTTCAAATTGAAGGCGATATTTTAATTTGACGTAACTTTGTTTTATACATTCGAATTCCTCCTCAGGTATGTTTTTTAAAGTTTGCCTAAAACTTTCGATAAATTGCTGAATTCTTTCATCAACATATTCTCCAGTGAAATTATTGGCTTGTGTAACAACGTTGATAGCTAAACAAATGATGCCATGCGAATAATGCTGTCTACAATTTATTTTGTATCCCAGTTGTTCTTGTGTCCGAAGTCGATGAAATAGAGGTTCCTCCATAATCATCTATTAAAAAATTTTCAATTGTTTGATATTTATGCGCAACTGATTTTTCTACTTTTAATAATGAAATATTAAGAACTTACCGACAGAAGCTCGAACATAACGAGTAGCCGAACATTTGCAATACCTATCTGATAATAATTTGTTACGACGGTGTTAACATCAGAAAAATTAAAGTTTTTAATTTGACAACATTTTTCTCCTCGATTAAATTCATAAGCTCGCACTGGAGGATAGTTAATCGATAATAAGGAATTTTGCTGTAGGAGTCTGAGAGATTCATAAACACATTTTATAACTTCATCATTAGCCATATATCCTTTTACAAGACACTGGACGAAAAATGGTGCTGAAGAATTTTTCAGATAATTCCTAAATTGGCTGTATGTTATATTGACTAAGGCATTGTATTTTTCGACGGACATCCAGTATATTGATGATAGTATCGATAGCCAAACTTCCCTTTAAAAGTAAGTACAAAAGATCATCAATAACTAAGTAAATAGTTAAATTATAAATCAATAATTAAGAATTTTTTACTGTGTAAGAATATTTATGTACGAACAAATTAAGTTTCCCAGGATCGATGAAATTGTTGTAAAACATTTTCAAAGTCTCTCTTTTAGCTAAATTAAATAAATCTTCGGATAATGATAGATAGCATTTTGCTAAATCTTCCAATACTTTTTTGACAATCTTGAGCTATAAAATAAAAATAATTGCCTATGGTAGTGAAATTTACAAAATATTTGCATTTCGTAGGTAGGCCTTTTATTAATTTGTTCTGATATTAATACAAAATTAAATAGCAGTTTCTTTATTTTTCTCGAATGATTAGATAAAAAAAATATGTATAAAGAGGAAACAACTATTTTGGTCATTCTTTTCATTAAAGCTTGCTATTGATACTACGTTATACTACATCTGAATCGATCTCTTATACATAATTTAAATTACGAGGCAGAAACTATTTAAAATTAAGTATCTTCTTCCATCCTTTTAGTTTTATTTTTTCATACATTACTTACACGGAGAAAAGTTTAGTAGCAAATTTTATGATTTTTATTATGAAAATTTACTTTTTTTTATAGTAGCGCTGGGACACACTATTCACTGTATAAAAT
>UELV01098517.1:0-13789 GCA_900490015.1 Megastigmus stigmatizans | reverse complement strand
CGCGTACCACCGAGCTCTCGAGAACAGAGAGACGACGTGTAAAGAGAGAGAGACCGAGAGAGAGAGAGAGAGAGAGAGGAAGAGAAGAGCGCGCGCGCGACGTCGCGCCTATTATGAACTGAGCTGAGCGCGAGCGCCTCTCTCTCTGTATTCGTGCGTCTATGTGTGTGAGTTCGCCTCGGCTTTTCTATCTCTTCTCAACCCCGATCTTTCTTTTTTCCTCCTCTTCTTCTTCTTCTTCTTCTTTTACATCTTGTTCTCTCTCTGTCGGACGAGAAGAGAAGTTGCGCGCGCGCGTGCGGACTGACTTTCTTTCGTCGACTCGCAGTGAAAGTGCACAACCCTGACGAACTATGTTGGAGAAAAGTGAGTGCGGTGGATTAGTTTTTCCTTTTTTTTTTATCTTAGTGGGTGAGCGGTTCGGTACTTACTTCATTTTCTTTTATCGGGGAGATCGGTTGTGAGCTTAGCAAGGCAGGTGTTGAAAGTGTTAGTTTTGCGGACTTCATTTTGATGGTTCAGTGATTCTTGATAAAGTGAAAACAAAGTTTTGTCGGTCGGCGTTGATGAGTGGACGGAGGCTGTGTATTTTTTTTTATGTGCCGAAAATGGTTTTTCATTCATTGCGACGAATCCTTTTGTTGTTCCAATTGATAAAAGTGTTCATTAGCAGTGCGATGTAGAATTCATCATTGATCTTCAAGAAAGACCGAGAAAAACGAGATTGTCATGGTTGTAGGTGGTCAGTAGAAAAAGCTCGCTACAGTAAGACAAGTACTTGTGGATTCAGTATTATCGATGTTTTTTATTAAACTACATGTTTCTTGTTAGGAAAGTAGACGGTATAGTGCACTATTCTTAGATTTATTTTCTAAACGAAATCTTGTATCTCGTCGTAGATAATTGACTTTGGAGACTACTTTGTTTGAATTGAATCTCACTCTTGATGCGATAAAAATAGGACTGTGTCAAAGTAAAGTTAGGCCCATAGATAATATGTGTCTATTTGAGAAGTAAATGCTGTGCAGTGATGAAAATGCATTCCACGTTGCTTCAAAGTATAAAACTTTAGTTATTATTTGATCTAATTATATCAACACAGTATAAACTTTTCGCAATTATAGACTAAAACTAACTATTGCAAAGAGTATACAAAAAATAAAATTTACGCGAAGACTGTTGGGGTCGTTGTATATAGTGAAAATCCGTGATACTTAACCAAGAACATGCGTCCAAAATTACGCAACCCGAATATCGTGTTACAGTTTCGCGTATACGACAGATGATTTTAAAATCCTAATATATATATAAGTAACTAATTTGGATGACGTTCCATTTCTCGAACAATCTTCAATACTTTGCTTACGAATCCACGGTAAAAAACGTCAATTGTTTAACTCGATTTTATAAATAATCGAGAAAGAGAGAGAAAAAGAAGAGCGCGCTCGCGAGGTATATGCAATCAAAACAAACAACAAACTCGGGACGACGTCGACGACGATGAGTTTGAGTTCAAGAGATGCCTCGCGATTCGAGAAGTTGTGTAACTCACACGCAGAAGCAGCGCGAGTGAGGAGGCCGCGTGTGTGTGTGCGCGCGCGGCTTTGAATCATCTCTCGAGTGTGTCTTAAAAGCGAAACCATTACGTGCGTGCGTGCGCGGTGCCAGTGAAGAATGTCGAGAGAGAGAGGAAGCTCGCACCGAATCGTAATTATCTTTGACAGAAATAAATCGGCCGCGCGCGCATACACATTCATCGACAATGTTTCAGTCTCGCGTCAATAAATGTTCCGCGGATATGTCTCGAACGCGTTTCATAAATCTGCGATAGGAATTATTCGAGACACTCGTCCGTGTGTTTTTCTTCAACCACGTCAAAATTACGAGAATCGCCGCGGTCAATTATAAATAATGTATGCGCGTATTGCATCGTTGTTAAACTTGAAATATTTGATTATATGCTCGATTAGTTAATTTTATAACGCAGAGCTGCTTCGTTTGGAATCGGAAACGTGGCACAATGCGCGTATAAATGTTTTTTTTTGTTTCAAAAAGAGATTAGTTAAAAATATATAAATCGGTCGAGACAAATAGCGGCGTAAATTAAGTTGGGGATTTAATCGTAAAAAGAGGTATATAATGTTCGTGAAATTTGCCGGGCGCTGGTCTTTGGAGATCGGGGGCTTAAAAATAGATTTTACGGGAAGCCATGGTCACTATTAATGGCTTAGAGAAAAGCCGCGGTTGTCTTATTCATCCTCTCTCGATAAATGTTTCGTCTACCGCGCTATAACGCGTGGATTAATGATTATTTTGCCTAATGAGCACCATAAAGCTATCAACGTATTATATTTTTATTTAATAAAGAGCGCGCGCGCGCGTGCGATGGGAATTAAGATACGTAAATTACATTTAGCGCTTCCGCATTGCTAAAAACTCAATTTGGGATGATTTTAATAAAAAAATGAATTGTATTAACTATAAACAAATGGTTCGTTATTATTGACAAGCATAAAAAGTTCAATCCTTTATAAGGGAAAGGAAATAACATTGATCTTCGATATATCCAACTCCCCCGAAAGTTCGATGCGAAAACTCCTCTCATCTAGTATAGGGCAAATCACAGGAAGCAGGAACAATTTAAGCCGTATCGAATTCGGCCGAAAATAAGTTTCGCGCGCGCGGGCAAGTCGACGGTCCACTATTAGTGGATTACCAGAGGCGTGGTGCACGTCGCGAGAGTCAGACAGAGAAGCAGCGCGAGTAGTCTCTCAGTGCCGCGAGTTTCCTTTTAGCCCGTCTTCCGTCTACCTCTATATACGCGTCTACATACACTGCAGCATCCGCGCGCTCCCTTACTCCTCATCAAGTGTGCTTCTGTATTAATGAACCGCGAAGCTTCCGTCTCGTACCTAGGAAAAGGTCTTTGAGACACTTTCCTCTCTCTCTCTCTCTCTCTCTCTCTCTCTCTCTCTCTCTCTCTCTCTCTCTCTCTCTCTTGCCTATGTCGCGAAAAATCAGCTTTCGTCCCGTCACTGCAGTGTGTGTATACGCGTGCATTCACCGTTGCATGCACATATATATATATACGTCGCTCCCTTGGGTATCGTCATCGCTAGGCACACGCCTTACCTCCTTTCCCCGTGCGCGAATATATGCTGGTGCACGAGCGACGGAAATGTTCCGGGCGATAAGGAAAAAAAGTCGCTCTATATTGCTGTGTAAGAAAGAGAGAGTGAAGCACTTTAGAGGGATATCTGTATGCAGACGTTACACACGATGCCCGGGGTGGAAAATGTCGCTGGATTTTCTCGGCGAATTTAATTCCGCGCTGCTTCTGCTGCTGCGAGTACAGCCGTGTGGAATTTGTTGGGACGTCGCGTGGCTTTGTGCTTCTAAGGTGGTTTGCATATTCGATATACAAATGAATTCTTAAGGTACAGTAGAGACGAGCATTTGGCGCTTATCTGCTCGCTATTGTTAGGTGCGACTACTCTTTAAGCTTGTAGGATTCTCTTTTCGGCTGATGGCGTGAAATGTGGTCTATTATGGTTGTGAGGAATTTAAAGAGCTTATCGTGCATGTTATGATTCTCCTTATCGTAGGTTTCGTGGTAAATCAAAGTAAACGTGTTAACATGTTGCATGGAATTTTCAATACTTTATTCCAATTCCTATTTAGTCGATACTGAGTCTTTCTAGGCTGGTTTTATGGTTAGTTTTAATTTTATCTTTGCATACTAAATGCGAATACGATAGGTGTAAATATATATATAATTTCCTACAACAGAATAAATAAGAAAAAGTCGAATGACGGTATCTGTCGATTACGAGGACGAACATTATGTTTAAAATAATAAATATCATGTAATAAATAAGCATATGTAATAATCGGCTATAATTTTCCTGAAGTGACTTCACATAGACTGAAAATTAGCCATATGCCATATGTAAACATATATGTATACTTGAAAAGACAGCGATATCGATGAAATGAAAGTTTCACAGTGATTATTCGCAGAGAGTGAAGTTTTTGGTTTTGGCAGCGATTAACGAGTGAACGTCTTTGGTGTTTTCAGAAATGATTGCTCCGACGTTCAAAGCGTCGTCGGCAAAACCAGGTAAATCTGTGGCTTGCAACAACAGCATACGCAAATGTTCTTTTTTTTTTCTTTTTTTTTTCCTTTCGTTATTGTCTATACACTGAATCTGAATATTGGATAATATACTTTTTCTAGTTACATAACGTATACAGCCACAAAAGTATGGACAAAGAAACTCCTAATAACAAAGTCTTACACATGCGAGCTTACTTTAACAACAATTTCGCAGGTTATGTGGTGTTACGTTGCGTCTGCTCTAACAAAGCTTGAGTTTCATTGTTACCAAACAAGTATATGCATTACGCAACTGCTTGCTAGTTGATTCAATTTGCGAGTTTGATAGTTTTTCGTTACAGTTATAATAAATTCTATAATTAAGTAATTACAGCAGCTTGATAGTAAACAATTTTTTTATCCGCGATAATTTGTAAATGGATAATATCACTTACAAAGCGTCACGGTGTTTACGTCACGGTTTCGTATTTACCGCGCAATAAAACAAATTATTGTGTACACTCAATAAATAGCTGTACGAAATGTGCAATCTGTCCGTTTCGAGTATAAATTGAATGGCCGAAACGTGGACTAACTAAATAAAAAGGACCAGTTGCGGCGAGTAATAACAATAATTTTACCCACAATCAAACCACGAATAAAAATAGAGCGCACCTATATCCCGAGGGCTTTGGAATACTCAAATTTAAATCTCTACCACTCGCACCGGCTGTAGATACGCGACAAAAAGTACACAACCAAACAAAAATTCTTAAAAAAGGAAAAAAGGAAAGACCGCTCGTGCACATAAAAAAAACAGCGCTAAAAGCCCATCAATTAACCTACTTTCGATGGCACTCGGTGCGGCGCCTCGGCAGATAGTCCGAAAACCGACTGCGCGCCTCTCCGTAAACAGCCACTATTCTCTCGCCCGTACGTCTCTCCCCTTCATTTCTTTTTTCCCTCCGCGCACAGCCACAGAACCGTAAAAAGCCCGTCGGCGCGCGTTTAATTTCGCCGTTTCGCCGCTTTGATTTATCGCCGAATTAACAATGCGCCGCCGTGGCGACTATTATATCGCGGGGGTGGGGAGGAGGAGGTGGCGGAGGACGGCTGCTGTCGGGCGCACACTCGCGGTCCGGGAGAGGGAGAGAAAAGCGCGAGAGAGTCGACTTTGTCCTTCGCGCCATTGTGATTGTATGCTAGCGGCTGCTTTTTGCCCGTGAGGCTCTATTGCTGGCACGGGTTTAAATTTACGCCGGGCCGATGCGTCTCTCGAAACGCTACGCTCGATTTCCGGCTTTTCCTATTATAATAATGTAGGAGAGAGGCCAACGGAACGAGTTGTTTCGGTTGTTTTTTCGCGCAGGCGAACCCGTCTCTGCACACGTGCAGATGGGAGAAAAATGTTGCAGGTTTTAGACGCGGTTATGGAAGAAGCTATTTGTCGTAATGTTTTCCATGTGGATGGAGAGGAGAAAATAAATGACGCTTGCGGTGTGTGCCAAATGTTAAGACATCGCTGAAATTCTCGGGTAAATGGGCGGAAAATATTATTTTTGAAAGCATTGCAAATTGTGCCGATATACAAAAGCTTTGTGTGCTTCTACGGATAAATTTGGTTTTGTTTTTTATCATAATATGTCGAAATGGCGATCGATTACGATAAAATTCATAATGATTTGCACAACTCTTTAATACAATTACTTGTATTAAAAATACTCGTATGTGCAAACGCTGTAAGTTCAAAAAATGGTCCGAATTATTGATTGACGGTAGCTTTATATTAATAAGAAGTGTAATTAAACGTATAAAATAAAAATCCATTATATATTTGTAAAAGAAATGACTAAGTTAAATTCACATTAAAAATTTGTTCTTAACGTTCTTTTGGCATTATATTTACACAGCAAACCCCGTAACCTCAATTTCAATGGGCGTTTACAACGACCTGCAAAATCCCAAATTAGAAATGAGCGTAGACTGAACGGGAACCGATTCAAGCACATGTCCATAAATTTATTATTAATTCTCCAAATTTATTTTCGATCGCGATCAATTTTACAGCTCCAAATCCAATTAATTTTCAATAATATATAGATTTACAGTATCGCAAACTGGAAGTGGCACTGCACGTGTGTATATGTACAAGATAAACTTTATCTCCAGGGATACATAAAGCATCGGATGAGATCTTATATTATAAGAAGCGAAATTGAAACTCTTCGCAGAACTATAAATCAAATAATATTGCATAAACTTCATATCGTAACCTACTTTAAGTTTAGACATCGATCAGTATAAATCTTTTATAAACTTATTTCCACATTTGCAACGTGAAGATTTTTAAGATTCTTCTTGGTACAAGAGATAACATTTTTCTCAAAAACTACGCCAATATTTGTAAAAGCGATCGGATAGCAAAGTAAACGTCCATTATTTATATCGAAATTTCACATATTACCCAGCCTATGGTCTCGACGCGATAAAAAAAGAAAAAAAAACGCATTCTAATGCTTATCGCACGAACATAAGGTGTCCTGTTTGTTTAGACGTAATGCGCTCATTTTTCTCGTACGTCGCTCGTCGTGTGTCGGTGTAGTCGACCTCGTGGCGGGCGACTAGGGCCACGTGGACAAACACTGCAGCCTTTTTCCCGACTCGCTCGCTTTAATAAGAAAAGCAAACGGGCAGGTTTAGTCACTGTTACTCTGTGTAGTGTGACCTGGTATCCCAATATCTCTCTCGGACCTCGTTTCGCCTCTTTACTACTCGCGGTAATATTTACTTGCGTCATTTTTACATAAAACTCCGAGCGAACTTCAACGTCATAGGTAAATTTACTTTTACGGCCTATGTAAAGGGTTGCCGAGCATATACAACGAGCAAACTGTTGATGTAGTTACGCGAGATCAAATTTGTGTGTCGATTACGTGTGCTGGAAGGTCGAAATTTGTTCTTTATCGAAATAACTTTGTTCTTTTTCCTTTACAATTGTTAGATTTACGTACTACAACATACATCGCGAAGATCAAAAGATTAACTATCCACACGTCGTCTACTGTCATTCTGATTGACGTTTGCATAAACATTTCAACATCTCCACATTTTTAATCCGACAGATGTCTACTGCTAGATTATTTCCGTTATATTAGCGCGCTTTGAAAAAAATTGAAAACATGACGTGTACATCATGCTTTTGGATCATGTGAAATTACCTGACGCGAAATACGTGGACTTAAAATATACTATATAGCTATTACAAATGATAACTATTATAACGCGCACGAAATAATCTTATATAATTCATCTGCAAATGACAAATTCAAAATTAAAAACCTGCAAAGACTCGATAAATTAAACAAAACTTTAATTTATCGGAAACCCTAACGAAGTTTGACCACCTGCAAAACAGTAGCGATTTTTCAGCCACGCGAGAAACACACACACAAGACAAATCGTTTGTTTCAACAAATCGATCTAAAAGCTCGCATCCACGCGGCTCGTTTATTTTTGCTCCGATGCGGACAAATTTACCGTGGCAAACTCTCCCCGCTGTTGGCAGAGAAGAGTCGACGCGGAGACGCCACAGATACACACACACAAACACACGGGGTCCAAGAAAGAATCATCATTTATGTAATATTCCTCCACCGGGCCAACTTTAGCTCTTTTTCCGCATCCCTCCCCCTCATTCTAACCCGCGCGAATCCCTATACACACTAACTGTGCACGTTTATAAATATATATAGGTATAGGGGGTATGGGAACAGCCGCGTATATTTCGGCCGTCACGTCGTAAATTCACCGCGCGTTCGCTCTGCCGTCGTCGCTACGTCGCGATCTGCTTTTCATAACAATCCAAAGCCGCTAATTATTCCGTTCTTACGTGGCGGCCGGATGCTGGACTATTCTGAAAACTTGGCGACGTTTATTATATATATGCACATATGTTTGTGTGTGAGCCAGCGAAAAAAAAATGTAGAACGCTCGGCTGCTTTTTGAATGAAGTCGAGTTATTTGCATGTTGTATATATATTGGTTTTTGGTTTTGCATGAATTTTTTGTTTTTACTGATTTTATATATGGCTCGCTTATTGTTGTGTCCTTCAACAGTATTTTGGACATTACTATTGCGATATTTTCAAATACGATTATATTAATTTGAAATGAATTTATCGTTGAATATTTATTTAACGATAAAATATTGAAATTGTTCCATGAGAGAGTAAAGATTACCTTAATTTTGCATAATGTTTATATATCCGCTGATTTATTCATAGAACCTTTCCTTTATCTCTATCATATTGTGTAATCGAGACTATATGCTTCACGAAACCTATCAGATTTTATTGTAATAATAATTATGCCAAGAGGAGTTGATGAAAAAGAAAAACAAAAGAAGCAGCGCAGGGAACAGCAAGAGGAAGTTTTCTAATAAAAGTTGTTATATCCAGGTGTCTGGTCGCCGGGCAGCGAGTCTGCAAAGCCGTTGAGACAACCGAGTCCGGAGCGCGGCAAGGACGGGAAGGATGAGGCAATTCCGCCGGTTTGGACTCCTTCGAGCGCAGGCCCGAGTCCAGTTCCCGAGAGGAAAGAATTCCGTCCAGTTCCCTTCGAAAGTCCTGTCCTGAGCAGAAAGAAATTCGCACAGGTATATATATATACACGGATCGACAAGATCGGAACATTCAATTTCTTATAGAGTGCACTTTTAATGATTATTTACTTTTTGCTACCTTACATCTTTTTCTTTTTCTATTTCGAGTTACGTTTCAACTACTTGTTTACTTTTATATTCTCTAGTGTCCACGAGTATCTAAAAATAGAATAAAAAAGTTGTTTGAATCATAGCCAAAAACAAAAGTGTATTTTTCGTTGAAAAGAAATTCCAAGATCGTTCATTCTTTTCTAAAATCGGTCTCCAAAAAATTTATCCCAAATTCCTCAAAAGAAATAACGCAAATCGAAAGCGCTCATTTACAAAATTCACATCAAAATGAAATTGTTGAAAAGCCATGATTCTCCGAAAACCCCTCCATCCGAAAATTCCCTTTCCCAGTCATCTTCACATAAAGCCCCGCTCCTCCCTTTAATCCATGCGAAACAATATATTATATAAAAAGAAAAGAAAAAAAGTAGCCTCCCTCGTGAAATGGCGGGAGGTATATAAAAAAGTCGTGGTAGTAAGAAAGAAAGAAAGAAAGAAAGAAATTCTTGCTCTCTATTTACAAAGCAATAGCGCTTGAATATTGACTTTTCTGATATTTCAATACGTCCAGCCGCAGCAGCAGCAGCAGCACCAACACCACCAACAGCAGCAGCCAGTAGCAGCCAAAGGAGATACGGCACCACCACCCTGGGAAGCCGAGGAGCAGAAGAAAGAAGCTTCTCAAGTTCTCTCACAGAGCGGCATCCCCTCGCGGATTGTCAATTCCTACTCGGCTCCTTCACAAGGCTTGAATGCACTCGCGACCGCACCGCGACTGCCAAGGGCACAAAATCCGACCATTACTCTGCTGCAAAAAGCTCGAGGTACATTTCGCGCACTTTTCAATATCGACTATCTACTATACATATTATACCCGAGGAGCTCTCCCAGACTCGTTTCTCGCGATATTTCTACTGATATATCGTCTCTACCGGAATATATTTCTACTAATTTTACAATTCAAGTGGGTTTTATGGGTAGCACGATCGTTCCGAGAGATTGCTTTATACATTGACGGTTTTCTTTTTCTTTATCCGGCTTATAGGTTCGGAACGTTGATAAAATTGCTTGGAAAAAATCACTCTATTATGTTAATGAACGTACGACATTGAGTTGGTAATAATGCGGAAAATTCAAATTTTACACGAAACTCCAGTGATAGTCTAGTGGATAAATTATACTCGAGAATGTTGTCCAACTTCTCTCACTTCTAAATTCTAATTACGAGCAGTCGAGAACCTAGATTTTGAAGAGCCTCATTAACATATTTTGAAATCACGTTTAACTCATTTGCAAAATGTCTATTACTTTCAGATTTAACTTTCAGTATAGCAATTATTAAATTACTCGCAAATAAATCCTTTTCTAAAGCTTACTCAAGTTTGATTAATTTAAAACACAGACTATAAATTTGATACTAGTCAAGCTCAATCGGAACATGTTTAACGCGCTTAAAAATAAATCCGTACACTCAGAATGAAAGGGCATATTGTTATACAGTCACCCATTAATTATCCGAAAGAATTTGAAACTTTATTTATAAACAGCCTTATTATTTTTTCTCATTCGTACAAATTCTATTCCGGAACAGAGGGACAGTTGCCAAAGGGAGCAGCCTACTTGGACGAGCCCGACCACGTCGCTGCAGGCAAACACGAGGAGAAGCCACTGCTGAGTCCTGGAGAAGTCAGTGAGTATCTTTCGAACGAAATTTTTTACTTCTATATCTATATACGTATATTCTATCACACCCCGGTGTAAAAACGTCGCTCTCGTCGAGAATCACACTCATTCCTCGCGATCGAAAATACAATGAAAAAAAAAAGAAAAAGAAAAAGACTAAAAAGAATGTGTGGCGCTGATATTTTAAAACTGATTGAAAATTCGAGCAGTCTATACGCTGAAGAAGGAGTACGAGAGCGAGCCAGAGACCGAAAATGCTCCGCCAAAGAAGATGGCCGATCTCGGCCCTCGTAAATACGAGGGTATTGGTCCGACTACTCGAGGTGGCGTACCCATCGTTTTGAGATCCGTAAGTCATCGCCTCACTTGAGCCAAGACAATCACTCCTCTCTCTCTTATACCCTCCACACCACCCACCCTCCAGAATCTTCGATTCGTTTCGGAAAAGACATAAATTGCAAGGACTTCTTTCTATTGCCTTTCACATAAATTACCTTCTCCGTATATAACTTCGCGTACTACTAACGAAAAAGGCGCTGATTCGATTGTTAAAAGTCGGGTCATTTGTGTAAATATAATAATTGGATGGAGCTGCGGAAACGACTGAAACTTTTATGGGATACGGGCGGAGAAAAGTTGGCTCGGAACTGATACCAAATATGCATGATACAAAAGTTGGCACGGATTGAACGATCAGATATAAAACGACCCAGTTTTTAGTTTCGCCTTGAAAGGGATAATATTAAACTTTCGCTCTCAATTAATTTTTAATCGCTCTTTCACAATAGGGTATCACATTCGGCAGAAAATTTCTCACTTACTTTTATCAGTCGAATCGAGGCCTAAAACTTTGCTCTTCCTATAAAAAACACACCCACCCAAAAGAATAATTAACTCAAAATCTTATATGGAAAGTGTTGAAATACGAAAGTCATGTAATTCTTGCAGGAAGTGAAAGAAAACAACCAAGCAAAGTGGTACAAGCGAATGTACGATTCCCTTCATCGCGCGCCAAAAGACGGTTAGTTTTTTTACCCGTTGACCAAAGTTCAAAGAGTAGATGATTTATATTTTCCCTTAAAAAAAAAAAAAACAGAACAAAATATATCTCAGTCTTACATAAGCAAATCTTTTACAGACGACTACGTAACCATCCGCTACAAACCACATCGAGGTGATTACCACTTTATTTCAATCCTGATTTTTTTAGAACAAAAAAAATATAATGCGAACCGCAGTGCGAACCGTTATTCTCTGTACTAAAGCTCGTGGCGTTGTGCGACTTTATTAATGACATTAACTTGGCTGCTAATAATAATAATACTTTAAATTTAGCTTAACTAATTGCTCTTCTTTTGTATCGCAACTCACTTTCCAGCCCAAAAGTCTCTCTGACAGTTTAATGTTTTTTTTTCAGCAAAAGTGTAACCAAAACATAATACTGTGCCGTATGCTCCAGTCGAACGATGATTTATTTTATATTATTTTTTTATCACCAGCAGCGTGTGCAACACTCGTTTTGAATCGAATTTGTGTTGTAATTTTTTTCTGTGCCTAAAGCTACTATTTATAATATATCTGTAATAAGCAAAAACTGCAGGTGCTATACTTTTAAGCCTAACCTTATATTCATGGATGTGTTCAATGTGCAGAGATGAGAGTAACATTGTATATATAAAATATATACTTACGTGGTCAGGACGATTGCGATGCGACTTTAATATGCAGTGCGCATATATATAATCTGTCTGCTTATTGACGCACGAAAGACAAGCGATTTGAGAAATGGCAACAAAATAATATATCCGCTAGCTCTCGAAACTTACCCAAATCACAATATTCACTGTTTGGCGGAATCTCAATAATCATAATTCACCAATAATAATAACCACCTCTTAATGCGCTTACATATACTCAAACTACGTAAAGCCAAGTTTATATTAAACTTCCAGCTGCCTTTTATATTATTTTTAATCCAACTTGGCTTATCGTATAACGAACGAGAGATTCTGCTTTAAAAGGACACACACGCAAGGTTGGCTGCATTGAGAACTTCTGCGATTGCAACGCAACGATCTTCTATATGTACATGTATTTTGCTGAACTAATATATATATATATAATATATAAACACGATCGAGAGAGCGTTGCGTCTCGATTTCCGCCGCTTCTGCATAGATATCGGAGCGACTAATTTCGCACGTGTCGTTTTGTGCGTGTTTTTTCAGGCACGAGAACCGGCTACAGCGGGGCGTCCAGCGGATATCTGAGCGAGCCCGAGCCGCGCAGCTATTCTGAGAGGTCGGCCACACTCGACAATCGCCGGCATAGACAACGCAACAAGGAAAATGACTTCTCCACGTCTACTCTGCCCAGGCCGTATGTTCCACATTCTTTTGTTTTTTTTTTTTAGACAAATATTGAAAAGCTGCATTAGGTTTCGAGTTTTCCCATTTTTGCAAATAAGATTATACAAAAGCTTTCGTTTGAGAACAGGCTGTACATTGTGCAGTTCCAAAAATGATATTTTATTTTATGCGGCTCTCTGATGAGATGCTGAACTTAGCATTAGAGTTTCCAGCCTCTGATAATTATTTCACCTACTTAAGCTTGCATACATTATTTTGCATATTTAGTTATAGTTTGTTCTCGTGCTAGAGCTCGATCCATAAGCATAAATTTAAAAATTCAATATTATCATGAACGCAAAGTGATTGAACGAGGTAATTTACCTATTTTCAATGTGGCTATGTTTGATAATACTGCACTGTTTGAAATTCGAATTAAAATATTTACAGTATTTTGTTCACTTTCTCTTTTCTAAAAGTATAAAGTGAAAAATAGATTTAACTTTAAAATATTATCTATTTCTTCTTGTTTTCCTTCTCCCAAGATATACGAAAGCAAATGAAATTTTCCTAAATTCCAGAACTGGACGTATAGACGGCCATTATTCTCCAGAAACATATCACCTGCAGCCAGGAAGGATAGAAGATTACGTACCCGGAAATTGTTCGATCCAAGAAAAGGAAGCCAAAGAGGTATTAAATATTTGTGCAAAATCATTTTCTCACCCGTACGATCAATATTGCTCGCTAAACCCTGTGCCTAAAAAATGTAAAACGAAATCACGGGACCCAATCGCGTCCTTAAATCGACGCGCGCGCACACATAAAAGATTCCATCATCAAAAGCTATTTATCGTGCTAACCAACGTCACTAGATACACGCGCACCATAGAATCAGACGAGTCAAAAATATAACACCCAGTGTCGCTTCCCCCCCCCCCCCCCCCCCCC
>UELV01098515.1:0-10504 GCA_900490015.1 Megastigmus stigmatizans | reverse complement strand
TAATTGATATAGATAGATAAATGAATGATACATCTTATTGGATTAAATAAATGTTCTGTTAACAATGATTTTTCCGTCTTCCATTCTACAACGATTCGTTGTTAATTTGACAATATTAGAGTTTGCGCTATTTCAACTATGAAAAATTGTTAAATCAATTGAATTTTTTTCTCTGTGTATTGTTCGGAGCCGAGTCCTTTAGTGGCCCCTGGCTGCTGCGGGAAAGCTTAATTTTGGTGCGAGTCGTGCATAAACGCGCGGCAGAAAAGTCTTGAAATGGATTGGATGCTGATAAAAAGGATGTTTGAAGTTTGTACAAGAATTTATAGGGTAAGCGAGAAGGTAAATATTTTTGTGAGCTGGTCGATATTTTGTACCCTGAGGAAACGGAGATGCATTTCAGGGTGAAGTTTGACTTTAAACGTAAATGTGAGATACGAGTAAGTAGATGAGATTAGCGTTTATAGTTGGGATGAGTCATGTCAAATGTCCCTTGGCTTATCTCACTTCGCTCCAAGCTTCAAAGAGTGAATTCTTCTTTGAAAACATACATCGCTTCATTGTTTTTTTTTTTACTTTATTTTATAAAAGAACCGAATGTAAATAATATATTTTTAAATCGTGTGTGGATCTCTTACTAAATCCTGCGTTTAAATGTGAATCTAAAAATACCTTGAGCATAGGAAGGGCGTCTATTCGTCTAGAGAACGTAATGAATTCTAAAAGTGTTTAATTACAATTCTCTTGAAAAATAGTTTAAGCGTACGGTAATCTCCAGACTAATAGCTTTTAAAATGCGTGAATTAACATACCGCATATTTGTAAGTGAAATATGTGGCACAACAGGTTAGAGGACAAATTAATTATAAAAGAATTAGGCATTCGTAAGTGCAGGAAAAGTATGAGAAAGAATCAGTTAATATTTGTCATTTTAAATTTTATCGTATAGAACTGGAGTGCGCAAATGTGGATAAATCATCATCGTTTTCTATTTGTAATTATTAAATAATTATAAGTTTATTATAGTTGTATTTGTTTATTCTCATAAATTGTTATAATTTATAATATATTATAAATTATTTTAATTTACGTACGTAAACATATGGGGTGAGAATAGTTACCGAACTCATGTTTTTTTTTCAAGTACAAACTATAAATTACTTTTGTATCCATTGGTTTAATTATAATAATTAACTTCTGATTTTATCAATTTTAAAGTAATTTTTATGAATTTTAAATGTATAAACGATAAAAATTAAATAACTTTTTTAGACGTAGTACGCTCGAGTTTAATGTTATATTTTTCAAGCATGATAAGCAGGTTAAGCGCGGAAATGGTCAGACAACTCAAAAGCGATCCAATAACTAAATCCAATAGCTTAGTATTTATTGTAAAACATGTGTAAAACGAATTTCATCGTGTCAGCGCATAAAGCTGACCCTTTTATTTCCAGCGTGTAATGAAACAAAATGGCAGCAGCATAGCTACAAGCTTTTTAATTGCTAAACAATCTCGAACCTCGATAAACAACGGCATCCGTGAAGAAAAGAGCAGCGACGGGATCTCATCGTCTGGAGACGCGAACGTGACCCAGACCTCGTGGCATTAGATTAGCAATTGATCGAATCAATATTTATGTTGGGTTAACGAGGGGAGCAAATACTAATTTATCTTGAGGTTTGTTTAGAGCTCGCGACGACGATAAGTAAAATCTATATCGCTCTTGCAGTGGATAATGGAATCTTAAAAAGCTCCCTTTATTCCTATACCTCTACGCTCTCTCGCTCATTGTGTTATATAAGAGACAGAGAGACGGAGAGTGAGTTTTGTCTCGGAGAGCCGGTTGATTCTTTGCATCCCGAGCGAGTGTATATACAGTCGAGCCAATCAAACTAATGCATTTTAATTACCGTAGAAGTCCTACGCTGCTCGCAGCACACGCTTTTCACCAAAAGCTTTTCATCCGCTTTTCGCCATGCAGTATATATATATATATGTATACATTCCAAAGAGCCGCAAGCGCACCGCGCTTCGCTTCTATCCCAAATAAAAGCCACCTTCGCTCATTGCTCGGAACGGCACCGGGCGGTAAAATCCAGCGTGGATTGTTCGGCGAGCCTCTAAAAAGCAAGTGTCGCGTTGCACATGCGAGCATATCTCATCTCTCTCTCTCTCTCTCTCTCTCTCTTTCTCTCTCTGTGGCGTCGTCGGTTTCTCGCTTGCTTATCTTTCTCTCCACGCCGCCGCGCGCTTTTCTTTCTCTTATCCCTGCACAGATTTAGCCAGCGGGTGTAGACTATATCGCTTCTGTAATAAAAGTTCATCTTACGAGGACGGCCGCGAGCTGCTGCTGTTGCCTCTAGACGCGCATTGAACTTTATACACGTGGAGAGTGGCTCATGTTCTGTCGTACACGGGAAAGCTGCACCGAGATGGCTCACTTTTTTTTTGTCAGGAGCTGCAGGGCTTTTAGACGCACGAGAAAGATCGGAGCTGATTATTATTTTCGGAGTGAACGAGTGATTGGGGAACGTTTGTAATGATATAGATGGGCTGGAACGTTTGTTGTGTGTTTATATAGGGGCTGTCGCTTGATCATAGCGTTGGTCATGTTTGCAGTCGATTTGATCGATAACGAATTATAAAAGAAGTTTGTTCTGTGGCAAACGAATATCTAGCGATCCGTTAATGAATAGAAATCATACAAATACCCATCTAAATTAATAATCAGTTGGATAATAATTATCCATAGCAGGTCGTTCATGTATCGTTAATGCTCAAATTGATATACTCCATCCAAAGTTTCGTATCGTGCTAATTAAACATAATCACAGCCCATTACGATATAATTATCGGTAGGTTAACCGATATCAATGGAATCGCATTTGAAACTATGAGAGTATCGCGCTGCAAAGTTAATACTTCGAACAAAGTGTTTTCCACATTGTGCAATTAGCATCGATGTATATGCAGTGTATACGCGTTAGAAATTTATCGATTGAACCCTGCAACAGTCGCGCGTGGCAGCAGCAGCAGCAGCAGCAGCTTTGTCGAACTTCCTAAGCCGGCCGAACTGGCGCTTTTAATGTCACCCATAAAACATCGTCGACACTTTGGGGATATAAACCAGTTCAATTTTCATGACTTACAACCATTTCGCACGCGTACAACAAGTTCAAATATCGCGTTTCCGAAAAAAAAAAAACAAAGTAAATAAAAATCGCTACCGCATAAATCATCTATAGTTTAACTTCCTGCGTACAGGGAATCGTATATTTTTCGCCGCACATATATGTGCACTTTGTTCAGCATACGCAAGGCTAAAAGAGGCGAGGAAAAGAAAAGCGCTGACACCGATGGATCCGAAAATAATACTGTATGGATCGATTGTAGCAGCAATTACATACGTGCCCAAGGATCGGTGTACAATGAAGCCTCGGAATCTGGCATTGTTTCGCCGAACTCCTCACTAACCCTCCTTTGTGCGATATGCAGCACTCGTGCAGCTCTCGCGCATACCTCTTGCCTCGACTCAGCCCTTCTTCGCTGAGTGCATTACGTCTCGCGGTTTACGTTACCACCGCTATATACAACATCTTTCTGGACACACCTACGTGTATACATATATATATATATATATATATCTATATGAGTGGTTGCAGAGCCAAGCCCTTGTACATATACGCCCACGAGACTCTCGGCCCACCCAACAATGGATATATACGAACTATATATATATATGTTCGAGGGAGAAACGCGAGCCGAGACGAGAGAGAAAGGCAGACGATGACCGCGAGGCATTCTTTCGCTCTATGCAGTTCTTCCTTTTTTTTTTGTTCGACTGCTGCTGCTGCTGCTGGCTTTCTCTTTGTTGGGCGCGAGCGACGTGCGCCGCAAGAATTATTGTTCTTTCTCGAGGAGCTGGTGCAGAGCCGTGCACAAAGGAGTCGCGAGATTCGTGTAGCTCGTTAGAGAACGACGAGTACTGTATATATATATTAATATATATACATATACATATACATACATATATACGTTAATTCGATCCCGCAACTTCTTTTAAAATCCACGTTATACTTTTCTCCGTCTATACAGTACTCGTCGTATATATATATATATATATATATATATATATCCATGCGGAGTACTCGGTCAACTCGATTAGCTTTTCAAGGCAAAGTCTATTTATAGTAATGGAGAGACTCCTATACCGAGCAAGTTCCCGCGCATCTTGACAAGTTGACATCGGGGGACGGTCGAAGGTAAGCCAACCTATTTGGGATCCCCGGTCTCTTATTGTAATCAAAACTTTGGCCCCTTCGTGTATATATGTATATATCGAGGCTTTTCCGTCTTGGGACTACAGGAGAGAGAGAGAGAGAGAAAGAGAGAGCAGAATACCGGAAGGAAAGTGTCACTAGCGTCTCGAGGATCGACGGGAACTTGTTAAGCGGCAATCACAACCGCGCGTTACAATGAATTTCATGCGAGTATATACACGCGAGACGCTTTGATAGCTGTTGGACTTTGGCTTCTGGTATTTAAATTTAGTCCCTTCGTTAATTCGATTCCTTTGATTTTCGGTTATTTCTGTACTTGATATTGCTGCGAATATTCGCTAGTAATTGAATTTTCATCGGTAAAACCATATTACATGTAACTACTGTATCTGTAACATACAAACCAGAAAAATAGGAAAGGTATAATCGTAATACAAGCCGCGAGTATATTATTCAAAGCCGAGATCCTCGAGATCTCATCTCGAACGATCCAAGTGTCGCAAACAGTCGGCGTACATATATAGCTAAGAAACTAGCGTCTTCAATGTATCCTTGTAGCGCAGCCATCAGGATCGCGTGTATCTCGCGCGATGTGTATGCTACGAAACCACCTCGGCTCGCTTATATTCCTGTCACCGCAGAAATTGAATCGCTCGACAAAGCCGCAGCTCCATGCGAGCGAGCAAATGCAAGCGGAGCGGAACTTTTTGATGTGTCAGCAAACGATTCAATTATTTTTACCTTTCGCCGTTTGTAGACGCGCGTGGATGAAAAATAGCGCGACGAGGTGCGGATTCGTTGGAAGAAGAGATAGTGTTTCGCGGGTGTCGTATTTGGTCATGTACGTAATGCAGTTTCTCTTGATTTGTTATAGCGATAATAAGGGAACTTGCGCGTGTATAATGGCGTCGGTTAAGTGTTTGGCGAGCCAAGGTTAGGTAGTCGTAGCTGCTACGTTGATCACTGACATTGGGCAAACTAATAGTAGATTATTTGCAAGTAATACTTGATTTATTGCAAATCTAGACCAATATTGTATCGAGAATACAACAGTGTTTGTTCATTATTAACGATTAGTGCGAGTTCCTGTATCACTGATACTATTAAAAACAGGGGAAAGCAAAATTGTATTATAAACTTTTGAAATAGAATAATTTGATATTGGAGAAATATCGAATTTATTTAATGAGGTTATTGATCGTATCAATCTGTCTAATGTACTGTTTGATGACAAACGGGCCCCCGATCGACTGTTTGCTATCAACACGCTACTCTACAACGACAAACAAATTGTCAAAATGTAGTGGGAAATATAACAGTCATTAGTTAATTAAATGACTAAATCTATTTTCTTTTCAAAGCATAGAAGTATTGATAATAATCAGATAGAAAACATAGATAATATCTACATCCAAAACATTATATCCAAATTTCTATTTATTGCGAGGCAATAGTATCAGATCGGCCAAGAGACAAACATTCACGCTGTTCATCATGACCGGAAAAATAAAAATGAATCGCCAACGAGGCAGAAACCAATCGATTTTCGTGAGTGTTTCATCGTCGCGCAAAAGTCTCGTTCGATGCACATCAGCGATTCCACGACAAATGATTGCGCGTTGTGCCGCTCGAATCTACAGCGAAAAAGCATCTCTTCCACGCACTCACAACCACTCGTGCTTTTTTTTCTCGCGACTCTAATTGATTTAAAAGGGTGTATCACCTAAAAGAATGCAATTTTACACACCCGAAATTTTCTGGAAAAAAATCATGGGAAAAATCTAATTTTTACAATTCAAAACATTAATTAAAAACATAATACAATTTTTCATGGAAAATTCATGCGTAAAATTTTTGTAACCAATAACAAGAAAAAACATAAAAAAGTAATAAGCCACAATATTTGACCCGTAAATTTGTTCAAATTACCGAACTTCAGATTCGAAATTAAAATTTCCAACGATCTCAGTCATAGGTTTCCCATAAAAATGTTTTCAATAATTTTCCAACGGAAAAATTTCCGCGCGGGTCGCGATGTCTCGAATCGGCGAAAAAGCGTGTCGGTGAGCGCAAAGCCCGAAAAGACTTTGATGCATTGGAAACGAGGTCGTTCCTAGTTTCCTCCCAGCCGTTGCGCGCGAAAAACCGAGGCATTTTCATAAGGCAATAAATTCGTCTCTCGCGCGCGCGCTCGTAAATAGACTTTTCCACCTAATGCGCCGCGCCATTTCTCTTCTCGACCAAGTACAAGCCTTTGACGACCTGTACTGCACTCGTTTACTTTCTCTCTCTCTCTCTCTCTCTGGCAGTGCAGTTGTTTGTCAGTTCCCCGCGTTTACACTTTCGTCGCTCCGCTTTGTTTATGCGAGCCATTCATCGCGTATACCCGCGCTGCTCTTGATTTTTCGTTCAAAGGGATTTTTCAATGCGGCCGCGTGGCTCGTGTCTATATGTGCAGTGTATAGAGCGAAGCGCCAAGATTGCGGAATTATACAATGCGCAAACGGAGGGCTGCCTAAACATGTCTGTTCACTCCAGTCAATGACCTCGTTAGTTAACGCACGGCAACGCCGCGACAAGTGAGAAAATAACGGACACGAAATGCACATTTTATCGGTTGCGTTATCGATTGCGTAAGCGGCGTCTGACTCGTTGCGGACTGTGACTACTTACTCACGAATGATTTAATCGAGATATTAATTACATGCGAAATGAATAAAAATGAGCGTCGAGCACAATATGGGCTTTTGCAATTTCAACTTTCTAATGCGCGAGCCCATTTAAAACGTGGCAAAGAGCCATGAAACGAAGTATACACGTTTTGTTGAAATTTTGTGGGATTCAATTGCTATGGGCGCTACAGCCGTAAAAATCATTTTCGACTATTGCTTTTCAAAAGCGCGAATTATGCAAAAATGTCGAGTGTCTAAAAAACGCGAGGATTCATTTTATAAATAAGGTAATCTAATATTTTTAAGAACGGAAAGTAATTTTTTTTCCAAAACTTTTCCAATAGCTTTGTATCCTTTATCTCAATTTCAAGCATGTATAAAAAAGGAACATGTACAATATGCGTTTCAAATTATGAAAATAATAGCAAATATAATACGATTTGTAATTATTTTTGATTTAATTAATCAAAAATTCGCTATGTCCATTTAATTAAAATAGTAATAAAGTTTTAATTATGTTTCCTATTGTGGAGCACCCTTAGGGCTTTTAAAGTTATCATTCCATAAAAAAATATTTAAAACTTTCCACGTTTAATGAATAGAGTTTGCAATCACGGGCTTGTAATGCGTTACAGCTTTCAGCTTGTGAAATACTTCAAATGGTTTATTAACGTTTGAAGAGGTTCAAATACTTAAAATTCTTTTGCGTTCCATTTGAAAGCCCGCGCAGGAAATGCCACCGTGAGCATTTATTAAAAACAATTCAGTTATTATATTTAAAGCGCTCGCATTACGCGGATTACATCGCAACGATGAAGATCGCCTTCATTAAAAATATCAACAAAATGTGGCGCGCGTTCAAAGCTTATTTACACTATGGAAATTTATTGAAATCAGTAATGCAAATCATTTTTACGAGCTGATATTTCATCTTCCTTTCCAAATAGGTATTAGTCTGCTAAATTATTCTCACATTCACAATGATCAAACTACATTTGCTTATATAATGTGTCATTTTACAAAAGATTTTATTTATCTGCAACGATATTGCAAATTGTATTTGTTATAAAGTAATGTTAAAAGATCTCGAGACTATAAAGAATCTAATTAAAGATCACTTTCAAGTAAGCCTCCGCTCCTTTTTTTTCTCTTCTTCCAATTCATCAAGTGAAATCGATAGCATTCCGTTGGCGCGATGAGTAGTAAAGTGTGCGGCTGACATTTATCGATCTCTCGGCTTACATGCACTTTTCCAATTAAGAAAATAATTGCTTGCATATTTATTTCGCGCAAAATGCCGAACTCGAGACGTGCCTTGGTAATAACAATTTTTATCGATTTCATCCTGCTGGAGATCGAGGGACACAATCAAAACGTAAGATTGGGAATTTTTAATTACGCGTCCAGCGCCGATAATTATATATTCAATCAACATTCTCGTTAATACAGTGTCCATCGCACTTCGGTTACAAGTAATTTATCGAACAATCGTGTAACTTTAAAATACTGTTTGCTATATAAACCCCGTATGCGAATTGTGAGTCTCGAGTTTTCGATAACTCCCGTAAAGAAATACATGGCGCGAGAGAATCTTCTAAAGCGCATGCAAACTTTCACTCCGCCTCGCACTCACCCCCAGTACCCCGTTTTTTTCTCTAATATTTTGTGTGAAAACACTCTGAAAAATGAGGCCGTATGTATACGGTATATGCGGCCAAGATCTGAAAAACCAGTACCAGGGATTTTCCCCTGGCAAAACCGACTGCGCTTGATCCATTCGGTTCGCTCTTTCCGCTTTCGACGCTTTTCGCTCTCTTGATGTTTGCACGTCCGCGTGGAAAAATAAGCGTATATATACATATCGGCCGTAGCTCTCTTTCTCTCTTCTCTCTCTCTCTCTCTCTCTCTCTCTCTCTCTCTCTCTCTCTCTCTCTCTCTGTCGATGTGTCAGCGCGATGGAGGGGAAAAAAAGTTGTACAAAAAAGTTGCTAAACTTATCTTGTATATGTATAGACGTAGTTTTGTGTGAGTTTAGTTCGGTAGAATCTGTTCGAGACTTTTGTCAAATTTTCGAAGTACACACGACTGTACCGACAGTGTAAAAAAATCTTTTTTTTTTGGTATCCTTTAAATAACGTACGCGTAGGTGTTTTTTCGCATGTTAACGTCACAGCAACTCGACGTAGACGCAAAGACTGAAGTAAAGCGTCGGATAACGTTTTATTAGCGATAGATAGAGACGATTAACCGCAAAATATATATATAGTTGAAAAAGCGGCGTAGGAAGGAAGTGGCAACTTTACGCTTAATTAGACGTCACTTTCTCCGGTCGATTGAGCACGAATGAAAGCCAACCCCATACCAAACACTCATTCGAGTCTGGTCGACTGCAATTCGAGTCAATTAAATTTCGGAATTCGCCGTCGTGTATATAGACCGGATGCAATTACACTTTATCGATGGAGTCTGCATCGCAAGCACAATTTTCGCACTTGGAATATATTATAATGCACTCGAGTGCATCGACCACAAGATCATACACTGCACATTATATATATATATATTTTCAACTAATATTGAACCATACAAGTTGACCATTTGCGCGTTACACGCACGGAAAATTCCTCATAGAGACGTTTACCGCGAAAACAGGATCCATAGGACGTAAAGTATTCGAGTAGATAAGTTCCGCGTACAGTCAGACCGAGTAAATTACACAGACGATATAAAAGCGACTATGACTAGATTAATTTGGAGCTATATATCCCGGGTATATCCGAATAGTGTCGCGGAACATTGTTTTTCCTCTACGCGCCTAGCCGTGTGATGTAGAGGATCGGATTAACGAGATTCCCCCTTTGTACTGGCCAGGGATATCTTCACCAGCCACGTGAACGCACACCAGCTCAGTTTTAGCTTGTAAACGAGGCCAGTCGAGGACAATGCACACACACGCCGACCGAAATTTACCACAAAGCCGCGTAAATACACCGTCTTAATGTATACGCACAAACGAGCTTCGACATTATTGCGAGTATATAAATAATGTCGATTCATCCCCAATTCGTTCTCCTTAACTTCCACCAGCGACGGCTGTATAAGTGTCGAGGACCGAGAGAAAGATCACAGAAATCTCGAGTATCCGCAGCATCGCTCAATCGGCTTTAACTCGCGCGCTGATTGGCAGTTGATGGCCTCGCAGAGCCCAGGAATTTCGTTATTATTCTGTGCGCGCGTAGGCCGTTTCGCTTCACTCACTCTCTCTCTCTCTCTCTCTCTCTCTGTGCAGCAGTCGCGCTCGAGTCATAACCATAGCGGCGCATAAGTCTCCTTCCAACGAGCCATACACACACACACACACACACACACACACACACACACAAACAAACGCACACATAGCGCCCAGCTGCAGCAGGTCTGAAGAATGCTCTCTCTCTCGAGAGAGAGTATGCTCGAAATTTCGAAAGGCACTTCGCACGCACCCTATATACAGCACCATATAGCACACACACTCGAGTAGAGCCGTAGAGAGAGAGAGAGAGAGAGAGAGA
>UELV01098514.1:0-12267 GCA_900490015.1 Megastigmus stigmatizans | reverse complement strand
TCAAAATACTGCAAAAAAGTGCAATCGATGTTCAAATATTACGGGAAATTTTTATCTTGATTCTAAAATATTTTTAACCTCTTTAAAATGACCATATTTCGCAAAATCCCAGAAGCTCAAAATTTAATAAGCAATTTTTCAGACAACTTCTTAGAGGGCTCTTTCACAACTAAAAAGAAGGTTTTGAAAAATTTCGGAAAGATCTTATCCGGCGTATTTTGACCTGTTCTTTCGAATGGTGGGACCTATTTTGCTAAAACACTCTTAAAAAAACTATGGCGTGTTTTTCAAGAAAGAAAGGTGAAAAAATTTAGAAATTTTAAAAATATTTTAGAATCATGAAAAAAAGTTTCCCATAAAATTTGAACATCGATTGCACTTTTTTGCAGTATTTTGATTTATTGTCATTGCATTTTCCTTATGAAAAAAATTTAATTCAGTTAATTAATTCAATTTTGTAGATTTGCAATTTTTCTAGTGCTTAATTTTACTCCAATAGCTCTTACATTACACAAGACAATAATATAGCAAACTTGAGTTTTTGAAAGGATAAATTGTGTAGTATACATCTATATATTATTTAAATTCAAATGGCAGGATAAAATAAGGACTGACTTTTTAAGTGCTTAACTTAATCCAAAAAAAAAAAAAAATAACAGATTAGATGTAATAGTTTAGAAAATACCCTGAGGTAAATTATAAATATGACAAAGTCAAAGAGTGTCTATATAGCTTATATTGCAATGCTAAAACATTCAAATTTACCCTTTGACTACACCGTTTTCCTGATTTAGCAGCAGTCTCAACGACAACCAGCTACACCAATAGGTCATAAGGATTAAAAGTAAAAAAAATGATGCATTTCATCGTGGGAAATTTTCTTGATTTTTCTCAGAACAACATTTCTCTCGCGAAGCCGTGCTTCGCGAAGAGACGCCGTTTGAGATCCAAAAGAGAAAGGAGCAAAAAGCAAAGGAATGTTTTAACCGCAATAAAGGTTTTCTTCTATTAGGTATTCGGTGTACTCAGAGACTCTCATTCTCTCTCCTTCAACCCTCTCTCCTCTCTTTCTCCCTCTCTCTTCCTCTCTCTTCCTCTTTCGCTTCCACTTCATCCCTCCTCACTGCTATTGGAGTTTCGGTGTGTACCTTTGAATGCCCCGTGTCGAACGGCACGAGTCGCTTGAACGCGGAAAACAAACGACATGCCAGAGGAGAGTGAGAACTGCTGCACCGAGTAGAGGATGCGAAAAGGGCCAAGGGAGGGAGAAAGAGGCGGGGGCCGAAATCACTTTAGTGCTCCCTGTCAAAGGAGACCGGTGCTACTCTATTTTGATCGCATAACCAATATATATCCAACGCGCTTTCCTCAAATAGACTTGTGATTTTGATTGATAGCGGCAGCGACATAACCCCTTTTGCTCCAGGAATCGATTTTTGGCCTTGCCTAGAAATTGCACTTCCTCTCTCTCTCTCTCTCTCTCTCTCTCTCTCTACCTATCCCTTCTCCTCTGGGAAAGCAAGTTTCTTTCATTTTTTTTCCTTCATCATCGTCCAAATCTATTGAAAATGAAATTTCGTTGGGGATTTGAAATTTGAAATTTTAGTTTCGCCGTGCTACTTTTCAAGTTCAAAGTTCACAAACTTTGCGAATCAGAGGGAAAGCACAAATGTTTAATTTGTATTCATGGATGCGGATTATGCAAAACTTATCGTCATTGGATGATGATAGGAATCTTGTGATTTTTATGATTATTATACTTATTCCTTTTAACAGTATTGGAAAGAATATTCCTCCTGTATTTCGATTATTAATCCTGTTATTTATAACTATTCAAAACAATTATAATAAAAAAAATTATGAACACAATTGCATTATTTACTGAAACACCAGTGAGCTCACGATGAACTTGGAGCTCTACAGCTCCACGTATTATTAAAACATCTATACGTACACTACTATATAAATTTTTGACGAATGGAACTCCGATGTGTCCATAAAAGTTTCTAAAAATACGCTAGAAAATAAATCAAGTTCATAGAAATTATTAATAAATAGTTAAGAAAGGTCAAGTTTAAAAAAAATGAATTTGTCAGAGCATAAATGACTACCACGTGACTGATTAGATAAAAAAAATTGTTAGTGAAGTTACATCGATAATCTGACGATGTAGAAATATTGACGTGTCTGCTAGGAGTTATATTACACGATGAATTATATAACTGTATACATAACCGAAAACACTATTTGAACTGGGAAAAAGCGATTCTGGAAAATCGAAAATTACTAGTTCAACTGAATTTGTTGGAAGGACTAGGCCAATTTAACTTTGTAACGCATTCCCAACTTAAATTACTCAAAAGCAAGCAACTGCGCAAGGTAATACAATTTTAGCACGATTGAAAACATGTAAAATAAGTTGTAAGAGTTTTTTTCTTAACATTGAAGACTCAATGATAGTACAAATGATAACAATAAATAAACTATTGATAAAATTGAAAGAGGCTTACGTGATGCAATCTCGAAACATTTCAATCTAAATGACCTAACATCTCTGAGAACGGTTTTTTGCTTTTTATCTGTACTATCGATACGTATCCATCTACTATTCAGCTCTGGTTTTGCTTTTATTTTCTCAAGACGTTTTGATTTCTGTTCTATTTTATTTCTATCCACTCTCCGAGTTTCCTCTTTAAATCGCTTAATACCCTTGAGATTTCTTTCGAGGATGTGCCTGATATCGCATCGCATCATCTAAGGAAAAGTTTGAGCTCGCTTTTTTTAGCTTTTTAACGCTTATCATACCTTATCGGATCAAATTAATTTACTTGCAAAGAATATAAAGAGAAGAAATATTGTTAAACTATATCGTGCTCTAATTCACATAGTCTATGACAATAATTCATTCCTTTTAAAGCGGTAAAGTTATGCTGTGTATTCATTCACGTGTTTCCGATGCGTGATATCACTATGATATACATAACAAGCAATAACGTTAACAAATTAAAGTATAATTGCTGTCGTCTATAAAAAAGCGAGAATTTCATAGCGGACAATAAAAAGGCTATTATAACTTAATGAATTATTTTAATGCATCAAAAATAAAAATAAAATAATATCCAGTGCACACCATTAGTTGCATAAAATCCTTTGTCACGACTGCCTATATTTACCTACCCCACGCACATTTTTAAATTCTTTATATACTTTTACATTTTGCTCCCGCGGTTCACTCTTCGTGCGCGCAATGGTTTTTCATGCACGAAGTGCTTACTTGAATAAGAGAAAATAAATTCTTGTATATCCTTACACTACATTTTGGTCCGTGCGGCCTCTCGGTACATGCACTACATGAATTCGCAATCAAGGTGTGTAGCGTCAAAACTAAAGTTCAGTGTTCTATCCCCAGCAAAAGACATAAAGGCCGGGCGCAGATGAATAGTATAGAAATAACAAGCATCTGTGAATCACATGAAACCCTCGCGCGGTTTTAAGAGCTAAAGGGAATGTACGCAAATAAAGTTCTAATATATAACTTATGCAAAGTTCCGATACACCCATAGCGCCAACGTATAGATTTTCTGGCAGTCTAAAGGTTAATGATCATCGCGGCCGAAGAGATCTGCAAATAAATACCGCTGTATGATTTCCGGTTCGTTAGTATATAGGTAACAAATCCTTCTTTGATTTGTTTTTGTCAAAGCGTCGCGAGCCGGAATATTAAATAAAACAATATTCCGCTTGGCGTTGCTGTGCGCTGTAATTAAAATGAATAAGCTGTTTTCCGGCTCAAACGAATTATTCCGACACTTTTTAAAGAGCTTACATTTATAGTCTAAAGAAAACCGCTATGTTACGAATCATTACAGTAGCAGGCAGCTGCGTCTCTTTGTGACAGATAGCTCCGTGAGCTCTCTTGATATGTAGCGTATACACACAGGCACAAAGCTGCTGCTGCCGCCGCTGGGTATACGTATATCACGTGAAAGGGATCAAGCTAATTTTACGCCTGGACGTGAGGATAAGTCGTTTCCGGCTAAATGGTTAAATGGAAAATTAATTCCATTCAGACTAAATACTTGTCCAATATTGGCTTAACAAGCTAATATTGACTGGGCCGCTGAGGAAATATAATGCTACACTAGAAATGATTAAATGGAAGATAGATTAGCAATGTTAATCTGTAGCGCATAATCTTTAATAAATACTAATGCGGCCAATTAAGCATTCAGTAGGCTTTCAATATAGTTTTAATAGTTTCCAAATTGATTTGCAAACCTGCATATTATATGCTCAATGAAATAAATATATAAAAAAATATGTTTTCGGGAATAACGAAATGAAAGTACTTCCATTGAATAATAATTTTAAATTTCAATCTATATATTATTACTTTCAATAAATATTACGCGAGGAAAGTAATACGATAACTGGGAACAAAATTTTTAAATGAGAAAAATTTGATTCTGTTGTTTCCCGGAAATTTTTTCATATACACCCGAACTCTCAATTCATGCATTGGTATCGATAGCCGATATTTATTTTTTTTTTTGTAATTCTTCTGCAGTTTACAACACTATGCATTATATATATGATGGGGGTAAAACTGAATAGTTTCCGCTCTAGTAGAAAGGCATACCTCGCCGAAAATACAACCCGTTAGTAAAATAACAACGCGTTTTGACGCTTTGAGCGTAGAAACAAAGCGACTCAGCTGGATATTGCATTCTGCGAATGTTAACCTTTGATCAACATCGCTATAGAAAACTATTAGAAGAATCCACTTGACGTTATATGCTGTTCCAGATAGACGATACGCAGTCATTTATAAAGCGATCATTTAAAAAATCTGGCTAGATAGCGAATTTTGTTACATATACATAATAGCACTAGCTGTAATTCTTTCATATGAAATTAAAAGTGAAGGAATAACGAGGCCTTTTTGTGTATAAAAAGACGTTCAATTTAAGAAATATTGGCAAATATGTCGAGTGTATTTGTGACACTCTTTTTAGTTGAAAGTACTTAGTTGAGTTTAATTTATAAATGTATGATGGTGTCCTATCCTACGTAGAAGTAGAATCAGGCGAATATACTGATTTTTAATCAATTTATTCAACTTTATCATCATTTTGTACGATATCTCTACAGACTTAACTTTATTCGGAGCTCGTCATCGGGCTTCATTCGTCGGTTTTTCATTGTATGATTGTTATTTCTGTTAATAAAATATTATTCAGGAAATTGTATTGCTTGAACTGTGTGATGCTTTACCAGTACTACTTTAAGGTTCTTTAATGGAACAGCTTTTTGTATTTATAAAAATAGCATTTTATCTGTAAAAATGATGAATATGTACTTTCTCAGCCTCAGTTTTTTAAAGCTGATTCAATTCGATGCTGTATTAAAAAATTAAAAATAAATATTCTCATACGATGTTATATTTATTCCCTCGCAGCATTTTCAGTACTTAATTAGTTAACGCATCGCTATATCGCAACGATCGACCTGCAAACAGCACACTTTCAAGTTGTAAAAGCGAATAAAAGTATGTGGGCCAAGACTATTTTCGATGTCATGAGCTACACCTGTCTCGTATATACTCAACATTTTATTAGCGCTCAAACGGATACAGAATCAATATCTACCGCGAAGGCGCAGAGCCATTGGAACCTTTACATCTGTCCATTCCCTCCTTTATACTCTAAACTTATACCGGGCAATTTCTTCGGAGGCGCGCGCGGAGGAGCAAACAACGCGTCCTAAAAATCTCGAAACGCGCCTTGCTATATGTATAAGAATAGTCGCCCCCCCCCCCCTGCATCGTCGCGCTTTTTCTTATCGCGCATTTACTTTACGAAACGCGTATAGTGCAGCGGCTTGGTATAGCCATATAATCGATACAGTTTCTTTCACACACACACGAGTTACACATGAAATTGCCGCGAAGCGTAGCAATCGGAAAATCGCCAGAGGGTCTGCCGGTGGTGCTTGCAGCCGCTCTCTCCCTCCTTATCTCTATATATATATATATGTGTGTGTGTGTGTGTGTGTGTCTGAACGCTGCAAATGTGTGCGTCGAAGCCGCGTTAAACGGCATCCTCGGCCCTGATCGTGAGTCACGTTCGTGAAAATGCCAGTTAGAGTCTAGTCTCCGCTGCTGCTGCTGCTGCCGCTGCCGCTGCTACCGATGTCGCGCCTCTTGCCAAACGAGCTTTTTGAGCGCGGACTAAAACGAATAAGGACGCGGAATATAGACGGGGGAAAAAAAGGGAACAGGAAATAGGAGGAGGAGGAGGAGGAAGCGACAGGACGAAAGAGAGAGAAAGAGAGAGAGGGGAAATACGAAAAAGGAAACAAGTAGAGCGTATATATTCCGTTGCTCTCGCGCTCTCTCTCTCTCTCTCTCTCCTTCTCGCGCTCTCTCTCACTCTCGCTCTTGCCAAATTGGATTCTCCGCAATATCCTTCGCACTGGAGTATTCGGGTGAGGAGGGAAAGTACAAGGGAGTGGCTGAAGCGGAGGCGACAGAAAGAGCGTGTGAAAGAGAAGAAGGAAAGAGGAGGCGAACGGCGGTGGCGGCGGCGGCGGTGGTAGCGGTGGGTAGGAGAATAGGAAGGAATGAATAGGAAGTTGGCGGAAGAGATAGAAGTGGATATAGAGAAAGAGAAAGAGAAGAGGAGGAGGAGGAGAGTGTCGCACCAGAGGGAGAGAGAGAGAGAGAGAGAGAGAAGGGGAGGGCGTTGAATACGAAACTCTTCGCGTGCTCAATGCGTTCCGGAAACGAACGACCTTTGGATTCGAGCGTCTTTTCTATTTTTCGCGCGCTTACCAACTGCTTCTGCTGCTGCTGGTACTGTTCGCACGGAGCTTCCATCTCTTTCCCTCTTGCTTCTTATCTCTCTCTCGCTCTTCAACTTTTTCTTGCTTGCTCATACAACCACACTCGGGAGTGGTACGCGTGCGCTGTACACCGCGGCTACGTTTATCTTGGCGTTTTCTTTCACGTTCTTATACCTACCGAGAAGCTGTGCGTCTATGCGAGGCTCTATATAACCCCCTTTAAAGCGACTTAAACTTACAGACACGCGCCCGATGCACCAAGCTCTCATGCGAACACGTATGTGTGTGGGTGTGTGTATGGTCGGGTAATCGAACGAATTGCTTTTATAATGGATTCGAATTATCGTTCGGGTAAGCGCGTAAATTGCTGAGAAACGCTAGTAATTGGTAGCGTATAGGGAAACGGGTTTGTGGACTGCGTCTAAGTGTGATTATGTATGGGTAATGGGATAATCGGAGCAGTAATTGACCAATGAATAACTACTACAAATACAAGAAAAGCATATATAGTAAAATTTGTGGCAACTGTGAAAAACGAAAAGATAAATTTGAATATTGATCAATTTAAAAATGTCGTTTTGAAATTAATAATATTATTTAAAAACTGCTTTTGTAAGTGTAATCTGATTATTCGCTGACCTCATTTGGTCATTCATTGAACCAGTAAGGCTACAAATTTATAAGTTATATCGTGGAAGCTAATATTTGTAGAAAATACGTCACGGTTTTATATATCGGTAATAAAATGATAATAAACTGTACGTATTTATAATCCTTTTATTAAAGTAACTTTTAATCAATTTCAGAATAAAATGTTTCAATTAAATATGTTTCTTCTCGATCAATTCCTTAAGATTAGAGAAAATAATTTTTTAAGATTTACAAAAAGTTATTATCCAAAAAGAATTTTTAAATATAATATAGAGTAAGGAAAAATAACATGCTTCAAAGATTACCTATTATATTTATATAAATATAGTAGTAACTAAAAAATATTAAAATTTAAACATTGGTGTATATTTGCGCAAAGTGTTATATTCGAATCAAAATTTATATTTTATTGCCTATTGTATTGTACTAAAATTTACTCCTTGTAGCACTCAAATAAGCTTGTATGTACTTGCATCCACTCTGATTTAATTTATCTGTAAATGTATTGCTTCAGCTTGGACTCACATATACCATTAATAGTTTCACGCATTCCCGTACCCTGTATACGTAAGTAGATACAGACGAATATAGACAGACCTGAGTTTTAATCAATTTTTTTCAACTTTCCCGTCATGTTTTATGCGTATCCTCTAAGAAATACATTTTATTCTGACCTCGCCATGATTCTCCTTTCTGCAGGTTAAAAAAAAAATTATCTTTAATTTGTTCTGTATTATTCTACACATAAGTATTGCTGTATTAAACCACATCAATACCATAAATCTGTCAACAAAATGGAAGGATTTAAGTATTAAAAACTTATATTTATTTGCTCCATTATTTAAAAACTACTGCCTCCGGATTAAATTTTCATTTACCGTGGGCCACTTACATGTATATATTTTCCAATGTCCTTTAGAGTCAAAATATTTGTATTTATTGAATGTTCTATGTAGGTACTGCTCCGAAACAGACTGGACAATAGGAATATAATAATTGGAAAAATTTGAAATAATTATCTAAATAAATATCAACATTGTTTTTACAATAATGTTTGCATGAATATGTACATACGTATAATCTCAAAAATGATACACCCGAATCTCTTGTTCTAAGGTAAATGTTAAATAGTAATTTAATATTCCAGCAGGATTTTAGTAATCATACAGAAGAAAATGTATTTTTATTAATCCAATCTTCCCATTCAAACCTGCATATCAAACCCTACTTTGATTTGACCTCATACGTTTTCGTGTTTAAAAATCTTAACATCACAACCGTCTTCTACTAGTTGAGCGTTTAAACTGCAAAATAGTCCTTAGTTTTTTCGACTTTATTTTTCAGTCGACCCGCATTCGAGTGCCTTCTATGTCATATTGTTGCCTTTTGCTCCCTCGCCTCCGTGCTTTGGCCTGCCCACGTGATCAACGGTATATACAAATTGTTCGCGTGTTTTTTTTTCTACCCTCTTTTGCCGTAGAGAGTGGAATTTTGCTTTTTGCCCGGAGGCCGATAATCGAAATTCGCGCTCGATATGGCAAGCGCATCTGCAATTGCATCGGCAAAACGAGAAATTCCTGGTAATTGACTTGAGAGCTTTTGAAACTTAAGCGGAACGAGTGTAAAAATGGGATTGAGTGCGCTTTGCCGGATGGTTGCTCCTTTAGAATTGTTGAGCGGCAAAATATTTTCAGAGAGACTTTAATATTCGCATTTGATTATAGCTTGTACTGCGACGACCAACAAAAATTGAAATCGCTCCTTTATGAAGCGGAATGAGATTTTTTTCAAATTCACACTTTTATATATTTCTTTTATTTTCCGTAATATTGTTTCAGTGCAGAAGAGTGTTTAATACGGTTTCGTGAATATGAATTTTAATATTAAAATACATAATAGGTGCTAAAAAGAAAATGCGCTTTCTCTATAGTATTTTATAGTGTCAACAATTTTAGGTATTCCAATGTAGGTCAAGCCTAAATTTTGAACATTCTTTAAATTTGTTACAATTTTTCAAAACAATTTCCCCTAATACTTTTCCTTATATAATCCATAATACGTGTCAACATATTCATTCAATTTTGTTCTGCCCCTTCCGAGGATTAAATTTTTTGAACCACTTTCCCAAGGTACTCTTGACGCCTCAAGCCACAGTCTTTTTTGCTTACGTAAATAGTGCAAAGTCACATGGTACTAAATTAGTAGAATGAGGTGGCTGAGCTAGTAAGCGAACTTCATTTCCATGTACGAAGCTCTATAGTTCTTGCTACTGTGTGGGGTGAGTCTTGTGCGTTGTCGTGGTTAAGGAGTAGGTGACGAAGTCTTGACTTGGGGGCGGCCGTAAATCCAATTTGGTAGTCAGTGTACGGCATACCTCGGCTCTGCTATAACTGTATTGTTCATCTTACAGCACAACAGGGGCCGTGTCGCCCTTCATGGGAAGACGCCTAACAACCGCAATTTTTTTTTCCGCTTCCCTTACGTTGAGAAAAGGCACTTGCTTAATTAATAAGAACGCCATACACTTGACTATTGTTTTGCTATTATTATACATAATCTGTGGGTACGTATAATTGAGGTATCCGATGACATTGTGCAATACACATACCGTGAAACGATACATTATGGCACTGATAATAGCAAAACTGGACTCCTCATTCCAATGTTGAATTATGTTTTTATCAATTGTTTGATTGGTTATTATACATGAAATTGTTACCATTAACTACTTAAGTATATATGATGGAACTTAGAGTTTTGGTTAATATTTCTTAAAAATCCATTCCAACGTGAAACTCCCCAACCTTTTTTTACACTTTTGCAGCCTCCGAAATCCGCTATCGTATATCGGTAAGCCAAAATGTCAGCAACGACAACAGCAGTAGTAGCAACGACAGTGCAGCAGATATACGTTACACAAATTCGTAAACGCGGGGTGACATTCGCACGAGGCGTGCAGAGGCACATTTTACGAGAGACACCGTGCTCACATACACACACACACACACACACAGATCTAGAGCTCATGCTCTTCTCTCTGTTGCGCGCGTGTACACACATTGGGGGACGGGGTGGGGCGGCGAGCAGCAGCAAGACTGCAGGGGATGAACTTGCGTTTGAATGGCATCATGGACGCACGCTTGATCCGAGCAAGCGAGCAAGCATGGAACGAGAGCGAGAAAGAGAGAGAGGGAGTGGGACACGAGGTCGAGAAAGAGCCAGAAGCGAGAGATGTGAATCGATATCCATTACCAAGATCAATAAACGAATTGACACAGTTTACGACTGTTTACCGAGCAGCACAGTTTCCAAACCGGCCCGCGCGCGATTCAGCCTCGCCCTCCCCATTAAAGGGTAGCAGAGAGAGAGAGAGAGAGAGAGAGGGTATAGAGGTGATAGGTGGTGGTCGCGTCGAGGAGGCGGCGGAAGGTGGGATGGTTTAACGATTTTCCGCGCGCGACCATAATTCATCAGCGTACGTAATACCATAAACCTTCGCCCTATGGTCCGCTGACTAATGGCGAGCCAGTCGTGGTAGCGGTCGTTTCGGCTCTCCCAGCATTAAATCTTATATATATAGAACAGCTGCAGCCTCTCACCGCGAGTGTGTACTTGAAGAGAGAGAGGATCACCCTTGCACATCGCGCCAAGATGCGAAGGAACTCGCGCGGGATCTTTTCTCACGCGGGAAACGCGATGCCAAGGCCTGAGAAAGAACGCGTTTGAGGGATTGAGCCACGGATCGATATTGCGGATTATACGAGGTACGCGCGGGAGACTCGCGCTGCTCTATGGGTTTCTCGCGCAATCAAGGAACGAATTTGCTGAGAATCATAAGTTCCTCGGCGAATCGCGCGAACTTACGCGGCCGCGCGATCTAATAAAATTATGATATTATGTTAAAGCGCGGTTTCTGTTAAGTCCCAGTCAGTCTTAATCTTTGAATCGCGGTTAAGCGTTTTAATCTAAATTTATCGCTGCTAATTGTCATTTATCGGTATTCAACTACGAAAGAAACTATATATTTCATTGTTCTTCTGCAGTTCATATTTTAATAATGTTTAAATTATCGAGATCACTTCGTAGTAACGTTACTTAATCTAATCACAGCCTCTGTAAAGCTAAAAAATTCCACATATTGTTGCTAAGCAGGTAGTTACTGATTATGTTCCTACTCATTACTTTGTACTGTGGAATCCACGTCACATGTCATCGTTGTTAAAATTTTTTAATATTGGAGAATTAAAATGTTTTCGCACTCGCGATATCGCTTACATAGCTCTCATCAGAGGAATCACGGAAGGAGAGAAAAATAGTATGAAAAACTCTTTAATTAATGAAATATTTTTGGTCTTCTACTTTTAGATGAACCATTGTCAGTTATGAGGTGTACCGCAAAGTAACTTTTTTTCGAGGCGTCCCCGAAGATTCCCTGTCAATGCCACTATTTTGTATATGTTTCAACAAAAATTTTGCAGAATATTTTTCAAATGTTACTTTATCATGTACCAATTAGTTAAATAAACTTGCATTAATCGTATTCACCAAAAAAATTCTCACAAAATTGCTTTTTTTTTTGGTCGAATCAGCCCTAGCCCCGCCCTTACGGGTTACTATATATGTAAGGCAATCGCAACCGTTTTTATCAGTTCACTGTAAGCTTTCAAAGGGTAAACATCGTAAGCAATGGGTCAGGTAGTTCGATATATAGGACGTATGCAAGTGCGCTTGTCTCACACACACACACACACACACACACACGCACACGCACAC